>JAPYYV010002303.1:0-21156 GCA_030522625.1 Copidosoma aretas | reverse complement strand
ATACTTTTTGATACCTAAAAGTATTGGTATTGGTATCGATACTTTGACAAAAGTATCGATACGGTATCGTGGTATCGAATAGTATCGCCGATCCCTACTGACGCCTCCGACAACGCCATCGGCGCAGCCGTGGAGCAAGAATACCCGCGTGGGACCTGGCAGCCACTCGGTTTCTTCTCGAGAAAACTTTACGAGACGGAGAAAGGATACGCCACCTACGATAAGGAGCTCCTCGCTATCTACGCCGCGGTCAAGGTCTTCGAACGAGTGCTCGAGGGGCGAGCGTTCACCGTCTTCACGGACCATAAGCCGCTCACTTTCGCGGGCTGCCAGCGCTCGGACAGGGCCTCAGCGTGACAAGCCTGGCAGCTCGACTGCATCCTCCAACACCAGGTAACACTCTCGCATGTCCAAGGAGAAGACAACGTGGTGGGCGACGCCCTCTCGCGTATCAACGCCGTAGCCATGCCTTCCATCCTCGAGCCCAAGGTCATAGCCAGCGCCCAAACCGATGACAACGAACTCCAACACCTGCTGGACGACCCCTGTCTCGACCTGCAGCCGCTCACCATCGATGGCCACCGCATATACTGCGACATATCCACAGGTAACGTGAGGCTGTACCTACCCGAGAGTCTCCGCAGGACTACGTTCGAGGTTCTACATAACCTGGGGCATCCTAGCGTCAGAGCGACAGCCCGCCTTATCGCGGAGAAATTCACGTGGCCAAAAATGCGCAAGGATGCTACGTACTGGGCCCAGCGGAGCGAGCCCTGTCAACGTGCCAAAGTCAGCCGGCATAACCGCTCATCACTGGGTGATTTCGACACGCCGGACGGCCGTTTTGACCGCATCCACGTCGACCTGGTGAAGCTCCCGCTCAGCAAAGGATTCCAGTACTGCTCAACTATCATCGACAGGTTTTCCCGATGGCCAGTCGCGGTGCCAATCCTAGACCAGCAGACAGGCCCTGACGGTCGCCATGGCCTTCTACGGTAGCTCGATCGTTTGCTACGGAACGCCGCTCACCATCACCTCGGACCAAGGAGCCCAGTTCGAGTCAGCTCTATTCACAGAGCTGGGCAAGATGATTGGCTCGAGCCGCATCAGGACTACGCCCTACCACCCTCAGTCGAATGGGATGGTAGAACGTTTCCACCGCACCTTCAAATCCGGACTGATGTGCTGCCCCGACACCCCCTGGCCGGACGCACTGCCCTTGGTGCTCTTAGGGCTCCGAAACTCTTTCAAGGAAGACCTACAAGCGTCACCGCCCGAGATGCTGTACGGCACGACGCTCAGGGTGCCGGGCGAGTTTTTCACCGTCCAGAGCCACCCAGCCATCAACCCGCCTTCTTTCGTCCAAGGCCTACGCCGCCTCACTCAGGCCATAAAGCCTGTCCAGGCTTCAAGGCACTTACCTCTGCAAAAGCCGTTTGTTTTCAACGACCTGCAGAGGTGCTCCCACGTCTTCCGGCGCATTGACGCAATCCGGAGGCCACTAGACCCTCCATGCACTGGGCCACGCAAGGTCATCCGCGAAATTTCACCATCGAGGTCAACGGCCACCCCTGCACGGTCTCGACGGACACGCTGAAGCCGGCCTACCTTGAGGCAGCCGATCTTTTCGTCACCGGACGCAACAGCGCTGCGCCCTTGCAGCAAACGGGACCGCAGCGTTATCGTACGCACGTTTATCGTACGCAGCGTTAAATTATAAGCCAAAAAAGTCTATTGTAGTTATTCATAATTAGTTGAAAAATGTGCATGTAAATAAAAATCCCAAGTGTTTTTTTTTAGGATTTGACGCTGTATCCAATAAAAATTAAAAGTTGTATAATCATATTGGATGCGCTATTTTTAAGTTAAAAATGCAACTCAAAATTTTGTATCACCGCTCTTTAACACTAATTATATCACGCTTATTGAAAAATTATTTTTTAAGGGACAAGAAAAATCGTATATAACCCACGGCCGGAAATAGATAGGTCTCAGAAGGTCCGTTTATCATCCTTGGTTTTTCCTACGACGACAATACTCGTACGATCTGAATATTTCTTTACTTTTCTTGCCTTAAGACGTTATATGCTATTTCAAAGAATGATATAAAAAAGGGTAATTTTTACCTACATTGCCGTCTTGCAACAAAAGTTGCTTTCGCTCCATTATAAAAACAAAATTTGTTTAAAAAAGGACAAAAAGCTCCCTTTCAAAAATACAATGACAAAAGAATTTTCAAAAACAGTCGGTCATTCTAAAAAAAATTTTCTCTTTTCAATTTTTAACGTGTGAGTTCAACAAACTTAATATATTTTGAATTGAGTTAGCGTACAAATCACATAAAATTGTGTAACTTTATTCGTTCTATTGACTGAAAAATTCGTCACCTCAGCGTTAAGACGATAATCTCAATTTTCACAATACCACCGCCGCTAGCCACATGAATCGAAGAAGCCTAAGTTTAGGTCTAATTCTTCTATCTTATAAAGCACTGTCAATGTTCATAAATTTAAGTACCAATCTTTTTTTTTAACGTACCATATGAAGTAGAATGCCTCATATGGATGTTTGTACATAACTAAAGTTTTCAATTATCCATAATTCGTTTTCATATTTTTCATGGTTTTCGTAACATTAAAGCTCTTGAGCCACTCTGATGAGAAAGCTAGATCTATAAATTAATCAAGTTGTGTTGTCATGATAAGAATCATCTAGAAGTAGCTTATGTGATACTGATTCACAATTTCGGTCAACTCATCCGTTAATATGTATTATATCAGTGTACCATCTAATAACGAAATATATGCTTGAATTAATAGAAACCTGTAAAAATATCAAGAAAGATATGGTATTCTCCCATTTATACTACAATATCTGAATCCTCCGCATACCCATGGTTATTCTAATTACACGGTCTTTTCTAATTTTCTAAAGATCTAATTTAAAGAAAAGATTTAATGGTTTAGATATTTGTACGGCCTTTACTGTTCCATTACGTTTACGCCCTTAAAAATTTACTTGGATCTCTGTTTTTGTAAGCTCAACTTGAACAATAATATATACTTTGATAGCTATTGGTAGAGTTGACATAAAAACATACAAGTAATAAATCAGACGATTTCTGTTGTTTTCAAATATATTCGAAATAAGATGCATTCGCAGATTCAAACATAAAATCAAATGCACGGAAATTCGTACTTGATATTTTTAAAAGATTGTCATTTTTAACATACTGATGTTTAGAACTATTCGTATTTTTCGGCATTATCTTTCTTTTTTTTGAATTGTTTTTCATTTTTATAATTAACTGACGGTTGACTTCAGGTTAGTTATTTTGGTAAAAACGAAGTATATATAGGTATTTCAGCTGCAAGTAATGTATTTGTAAACGCTTTAAGGTATAAGACCAGATAGGAATCGGATTATCCTAAAGAAAAGCTATTTGTCTTACTTGCTGGACACAAATACAATTTTTTATTTATTAAAGACAAGCTTCCACATACGTTGTCTAATTTCATAACATGGATCCATGTACACCTATGCGGAAAGGTAAAAAAAAGGTTGATCTCGCTTATGCGGGATTGCGGTATAATCATAGAGTCAGATAGAACAAGCAAGTGAGAAAATAAAAATAAATATGTCAAAGTTTATTTTAATTTGTTAGCTTATAACGCAACAGATATATGTTATTTATCCGCAGTATCGCTATCAGGCAAGCTGTCTAACAGTTGTCAGTAACAATAAAAACGGATTTTTGTATTTTACAACAAAACCATGCATCTGAAAGAAAAGGTGGTTCTTGTATGAAAAAAGTACGCAGCGGCGAGATAAATCGAATGAGTTCATGAGAGTCCTAATCGGCTTAAAAGTATCCATCCAAATTACAAAAGATCGCGTTTTTGGCTGTTTTCTCAAAAGCTTATAAATTGCTTTTTTATCAATTTCAAGACTTCAAATTTTAGGAAAACGTAGTCTTTGTACTCATTGATGGGCTCAAAGAATTATGTGAAGATAAATCTGTAATTTCTTCCATCTGCTAAGACAAGTAAGAAAAAATTCTCCGAATAAACGTCCATGTAAAGTTGTTAGCCAACTCAGAGTAATTTTTTAAAAGCATTAGTGTTCATCGAAAATTACTTTGTAACATGCTTGAAAAATTGTATTTTTGAAAAACCGCAGTTTTGCGCTCCGGCCTAAGGCGAGAAGGCCTGATTGGCCGCTACACGCCTAATTCTCTACTTCGTAGCTGCGCACTTTTTGATGTATTTCACATGTTTGTCAACAAAACATTCCAACTCAATTTATCATTACTACATAATGTTAAAACTAAGGAAAATTGTTAGTATTTATGAATATTTGTATAATAGCTCTGAGAAAATGCGGAGCCTCTGTGTGTAAAGTCGGGCGTACAGTGGTCCACCAAGCTCTATTGCGGAACCTCCACTGCCCGCCTGCACCGCGGGATATACAAATTTTTTTTTTTTCGTCAAATTCGTAAATCTCGAGAGAAAAATAAAACAGACAGATACAACTGTTTGTAGCTTATAGGTGATTGAATTGTTAATACAGAAAAAATACAAATAATTCGCTCGGATAACTTCCTGACCTGCAAAAATGTTGTACATTTTTTTCTAAAGTATGTATACATACAAAAATTATACAGAACTTATTCTGATGAATACCTAACCTCTAAAAATAAGTAAAGCTAAAGATTTTTTCCCTAAAATTCAATATTTCTTAGTATGCTTTTGTAATTGAATAGACTCGACTTAAAAAAAAAATTTTAAACCATGTATTAGTACCTCATTCATCAATAAAAACTCACTTAAATCCTTTTCTTTGGGAACATAACCTCAAAATCTAAAAGATTGTCATTAACTCTCGAAACTGATATTCATATACGTTTTAAATCGTAAATCTCAAGAGAGAGATGATATATGCAGATAAAACTTTCTAAAGCTTGTGGTTTAATAAATGTAGAAGATATAGAAATTATACTGTACTTTATCGGATGAATTCCTACCCTCGAAAAATGAGTAAAGTCATCGGATTTTCCTCCAAATGCAATATTTCTTAGAATCGTTGTTTTATTTAATAAACTTATCTTCAAAAACAATTTTTAGCCATCTATCAGTACCTCATACATTGATAAGTACGGAATAGACACTTATCTTTAGAAATTGTTACGTCATAATCCGAAAAATCGTATCACACGGATTAAACATAGAATTTTATGTGTTTCATAGACTAGTTTCATAGACTACATCTTCAGATAGGGATACGCTATATGGATGAAACCTTTGGATGCTTCTAGGCAAGTGAATGTAGAGTACAAAATAATTATTGACATTTTTATCTGATACATTCTTGGCCTTTTATAATGAGTATAGCCAATTATTTCCTTACAAAAATTTATCATTTCTTAGAATACTTTTTCAGTTTAAAAAAATAAAGCCCAAAAGAAATTTTTAGCCATAAATTTGAATCTTGTGGTTTATTTTATAGTTATCTACATACGTGTTTCTTAAAACCATTACCTAAGAAATTTTTTTTTGCAGATATAGCCAAGTAAGACAAATGTTTGACAATCGGAATGACAAAAATAAATTTATCACACAATAAGTAGTTGTGTGAATGCCAGTAATGTTCTACTGTTGAATGTTCAGTAAAAATTTATTTTGATTGCATCCAGAATTGATTTGATTTTATAACTTTTGCATGCTTGAAAACCGATTCTGATCAATAATTCCCATAAAACAAACCTGCTTGTGACATTTATCAAATAGCAGTTAGTTTAGCAAATTATTGTTCATTTGTTACAAAACATTTATCGTGTTATGCGGACGGTTTATATGGCTTTTATATTGATATTATAAGTTATTTAAGTTATCTAAATAAAGCAGAACATTATTTGTTTATGTATTTGAAGAATCAACGAGCAAAAAAATCTTTTCTTACCTAGGGCCCAAAGTGCAGCAGAGCCTTTTCGCCCTCTGGCCGCACTTTGGGCCCTTAAAAGTACTTTGCGCCCTAGGGCAGAAAAAAATTTTTCGCCCGGAGGGCCGAAAGTGTGCCCACGGGCGCGAAATTGCACTTTGTGCCCTCGGCAAGAAAAATGATATACGAGACTCAGGCACAAAAGTAAAACAAGCGCGCCCTTCAGGCGCTCAAGTTTTTACTTTCTGCCCTAGTGGCGTAATGTACTATTACTAGCACTCTTACATTAATTTATTTGTAAAGTACAAATACACATAATAAATTAGGAATTTAAAATGAATATTTCATGCTGCTTAATATTATTTTATAATCTGATCTACCAGAAACTGTAAAATATGAGAATAGAAAATTTTTATTTTTTGCCCATGATTCACACGTACTCCACATATTTTCATAAACTTTTGTATTTACGATTGTCACTGGGTAATAAGTAAAAAAGGTAAATGAAAATATATCAAATTAAAAAATGTATACGATGATTACTTTATCACATTTTATAACGACTCCTACTATCTTTCAGAATCATTGTAACAGTTAAACTGAAAAATTCAATTATACATTCTATCTCGGAAATTAAGTAATTTTCAGAAAAAAAATTGATTTGAATAAGAACAGTATGCTTAATTAAGTTCTAATCTATATCTGAAAATTGTGTTTGAAGTCCAGTTTATAAAATCTATAAAGTGTACTCAGAAACATTGAATTTTAGGGAAAAAACCTTTGTCTTTAGTCTTTACTCATTTTCGACGGGTAATAATTTATCAGATAAAAATCCGTGTAATTTTCATGTTTTCTACATTTACTCATGTACATGCTTCAGAAAGTATTATCCTGATATCTTTTCCCTATTTTGAGATTTAAGGTTTACAACATATGAAAATCTCAATTTTGACGATAAATCACAGTTTTTAGATTTTGAGATTATGTTCCCGAAAATCAAGTTTTTTTGTGAATTTTAAATAATAAATAAGGTACGAATCTATGGTGTACAATTCTTTTTAAAATTCAGTTTGTCAAATTAAAGTATACTTAGAAATATTCAATTTTTTGAAAATATCTATAACCTGACTTATTTTTAGAGGTAAGGAAGTTATTTATTTGGATTCTTAATAATTTTCCTGTAATCAATTTTAATCACTTACGAGCTCTAAAAAATTGTATTAGTCTATCTCAATTCTATCTTAAAATTTACATAAAAAATGACAATAAAGAAATATTTTTATCCAACTGTAGTGACGGGCAGTGAAGGAAGTCGTGCCACCCTCACCGCACAGTGGGACGAGACCGGTTGTTTTTTTCTTAAAATAAAACATCTCCAAAACGAATCAACCAATCTTGATACTTTTTTTGAGCTAACAGCTTATTAAATGCAGATTGTAGGAAAAGTGGACTGATATTCAAATATAGAAACTTTTTGATAGAAAATTTGCTAATTTTATTCTTTTTAGCGTATTTACGGGTAGTTTTGAGTCCTCCGAACATTGTTTAATCGATTTTTCTATATTTAGTAATATAGTGGAGCAACTTTTTAAATAATTTTTGATAATTATCGGTAATTATTAGAAAAAAGACTAAAATCTAATTATTGCTAATTTCTCCAACTTCTAGACTAGTTTTTACCCCCTTTATTGATGTATTGTAATATTAGACTACTTTTCCTATAATCTGTATTTATTAAGCTGTAAGCTTCAAAATGAAATATCAAGATTAGTTGGTTTTATTGGAGATATTTCATTGTACGAAAACAAAACCTTTTTTGTCGCATTGTGCGCCATCACAGCGCTCGGTCAGATGCTATGCGCCTGATTCCACACGCATTGCCTCCGCACTTTTTCAGTACCATGATACGTATCTGTTAGACATAATTACAATTGTCCTTTACTTTGATACATCATGGTGATGGTAAATTATTAAGTATCTTTTGTTGACAAACATACGAGATATATCGGAAAGTGTGCAGCTACAATTACAACGTATGTAGCAGCTGGTTTCTGATAAATAAAAAATTGTATTTGTGTCGAGCAAGTAAGACAAATAGCTCTTCTTTCGGATAATCTGATTCCTATCTGGTATTGTATCTCCAAACGTTTACAAATACATTACTTTAGCTGAAATACGTCCGTATACTACATTTTTATATAAATTACTAGCTCGAAGTTTTCCGTCAACTGATTATAAAAAATGGAGAGCAATTTCAAAAAAAAGAAAAGATTATGTCAAGAAATACGACTAGTTCTCAAAATCAGTCTGTACAAATTGCCGTGCACTAAATTTTTTGGAACCAACTGATTAATCACTAATAACTTTATATCTTAACTCCATCAATTGCAGAACCTAGATTATTATTCAAGTCAAGCTTGCAAAGATGTGCGGAGGATTTAGATATCGTTATATAAATGGAAAAATACAATATCTTGCCTGATATTTTTATCAATCTCCATTAATTTAGGCATACCTTTCGTTATTACTAAGTATACTGATAGAATACATATTGACGGATAAGTTAACCTAAATTATGAATCAGTATTACATAAAATATGTGTAGATGTTCTTTATCACAACAATATACCTTGAATAACTTTCAGATTTTATTTCCTTATCAGAATTGTCTGAGATCTTTAAATGTCATGAAAACTATGAAAAATATCAGTGCGAACTATGAATGATTACAAGCTGACAGTTATGTATATGCATCTATATTAGGAATCTTAGTTTATACGGTACGTTCAAAAATTTGTACTTAAACTTATGGGAAGCAACAGTGCTTTATACAATAGGAGAATTTGCCCAAAACTTAAGCTTCTTCGAGTCATTTGGCTAGCATCAATGGCATTGTAAAAATTGAGATTATCTTAGCAACGTTAAGTTTACGAATTTGTCGTTCAATAGACAAAAAAAAGGTACACTATTTTTTGTACTTTTTTACGGTTAATCAGTTCAAAATATTTCAAAAATATTTCAAGCCAGTTGAACCCACACTTTTTAAATTGCAAAGTTTATCAAATCTTTTTAGAAACAATCGACTGTTTTAACAAAGTTGTTTGTTATTTTTTTCTTGAAAGCTTTTTTTCCCTCTTTTCAAAAAGTTTTTTTTTCTAATTGACCTGATGCAACTTTTGGTACAAGACTGAAGGTAAAAATAGCTTTTTTCATAATTACGCATTTCAATAGCATAATACGACAAAATGCCAGAAAAGTCAAGAAAGTCTGGGATCGTACAAGTGTAGTCTAATAAACGGATTATCTTGGTCTACTTTACTTCCTGCTGTGGGTTGTATACGATTTTTCGTTAGTCGCAGCTGAAAAAAGAATGTTCTCTTTAATAAATTACTTTCAAAAACATATGATATTATTTGTGCTAAAGAGCGCAGACACAAAATTTTAAGATATATTTTTCAACTCTAAAGTGGCGTATCGAACACAACTATACAAGTTTCAAAATCAAGCGAAATATTTTTTTAGATCTTGCGTCAAGTTCTTTGCGTCAGAAAAGGCCAGTGTGATTTTTCATTTAAGTGCACATGTTTGAACAAATTATTACAATAGACCTTATTTGCTTAGAGTCTGACACTTCATACTATAAAGATCATTTTGTCGCAGGAAAACAAAAAATTAATCTTAAGGAATAGAGATGGGATAGGAAAGACCTGTTTGAATTAAAAAGGAGATAGTGGAAGTTGTAAAACAAGCATAAAGACCAAGAAGTGTAATTTTCAACAAAAAATAGCATCTCGTGGCACGGAGAAAAACGACAGGTAGAATGCAAGAAGCAGTCACCGCAGTTTGAAGCTTAAGCAAAAGAGCTCAAGTAGGCAGTTTGAATCGAATATTACTTCTCATTATTTTAATGATGAAATTAGGTTGCTTTTACGGAGCAAAGACTTCGGGATGAGCAAGAAAAAATAGGTAGAATAGATAGAAGGCAGCTTTACGAAAATGATGTTGGGTATTAATGCAAACACACGAGGATATATCTGTAAAATTGAGGCTGAAAGGGTAGGCATAAAAATAGACATAAGAAAAAGGGCAGAAAACTACTTTTTTCTTATTTTAAAAATAAAAAAGTTCATGTGGCCGTACGTGTGTTTGATGGAAGAAATAAGGGGATAATTAATACAAATTTAACAAAATGGGGAAAAGATGTTAAAGTAGGATATCAAAAAATAGGGGATGGGGAAACATAAGACTTATGAAAAGGGTATCCGAGGTAAAAGAACTTGAAAAAATGAATGAAAATTTTACAAGGGGTGGGAAAACTCTCATTAATTAGTAGATACAGAAAAACTTGATGGTAAATGAAAACTATAATATCTGTAAATAGCATAAAGAAATGAAAGAAAAACAAGAATAAAAAATATTTAGGAAACGAAAACCTACCAAGGGATTTTAAAGAGCTATGCTGTAGGTTCATATATTAAACTGTAGAATAAACGAAAAAAAAAATTTTTAGTAACAAACTGAAGGCTATGTCAAGAAACAAAAGAGAGCATGGTGCAGATAATGCTATGTTAAGAGGCAGGAAAAAGAAAGGAAAATAAATAATAAGAACAGTCAGACGTATAGGATCAAACGATGATTGAGAAATATGCAGAAGAGAGCTATTAACATATTACAAGGAAACCAGTACATTATGTACGTAAATGTATAATATATTTCGAAAATATAGGTAAATAGGGAGCCGCAGTGCGAAGCTTGATCGTGGAATTATATGTTATTATTTTAAATTTAAACAATATGTCAACGTAGAAAATAATTTTAACATAATACAATGTTAATACATAAACGTAATTAATGTTAAACTTAATTGAATTAAATTTGAATTGGAAACTATTATGAACTGAAAAAACAAATAGTTTTAATTTGAGTGGAAATTAATTTTTAATAGTTATGACACAAGAAGGTGAATGTAAAAGAAAATAAAAATCTGTTCAAGAAATTAATGATTAAATTAATAAATGAATACATAGTTTCCTTTCGCTAATGTAAAGTTAGGATTCCAAAGTTTTACCGTCTTATAAACTCATATTTATAATTTATTTTAAAGTTTTTAAAAATGATCTAAAGAAAGGGCTTAATTTTTTAAGTAAGAAAATATATTTGTGAAGAATTCATAAATATCCATATGAATCAATTAAAAGCTTAAATAAATATTAGAGTCATTTATTAGAATTAAATCAGTAATACATTTTTGCTAAATCAGTGAAAATAATCAGTGATTTGTTTGATTCCTGAGCGAATTTGTATCCGTATATTCTGGATGTCTAAGTATGCACGCATGTATGTATTAAAGAATAAATTTTTGTGTTGGATATTTAGACACAATAATAGGTATATTTAAATATGAATGTTGGCACGCGGACCATGATGGGGCGAATACATATATATCACTGTTGTGTAAGATACTCAATGAAAAGTATCTTGGGTAAGATACAGATAATTTTGAATAAAAAGTATTTCAGTCCAAGTAAGATACTTGATTTTGAAAGAGTATTTGAGTACGAGTACAAGTATCTTAAAATACTTTAAGGATACTTTCAAGATATTTGCATAGAAAAAATTCAGCAAAAATGGGAGAAATGAATCAAGATTATAATTTAATCATGAAATGTAATACTTATATATATTTCTTATTAATTTTTACTAATAATTGTTTTTCGAATGATTTGTCAGAGATTATAAATTTTTTTGCTGTCAATGTCACTCCAATGGCACTAAACAATCTTTCTACAGATGCACTACTTGGTAGTTTCGTATTATACTTGACAGAAAGTTTTTTCAAAGGAGGGAGATTATGTAAGGAATCCAAGCCTTTAAAAAATATTCATATTTAATTAGAGAATTTCTGGTTACTCGACGGACTTTTATCTTCTGTTTTAACAAAGTTAAAGAAACTCTTGTCCCTTCGTTTTCTTTTTCTGTTAGCACTCGTGTCTTTACTAGTTTGAACTTTTTTTTTAATTGTATATTTTGAATGTACTTTTTAGCGAAGTCTTTCTTTTTTATATCCTTTATGACATGCTGCAAGACCGTATTACTATAACCTGACCATGTGAATGATTTCAGATCGTCGAAAAATTTTATATGTAACCAAGGTAATCATTGATTAATTATATGATCTATCGAACAAAAATTGTATGTAAAAATTAAAAATTTGCCTTCCTCTATATTATTTGGAGTATCTCAGAATATTAGATACAATGGAGTAAAAATACTGCAAAAAAAGTATCTTAGATACAATTTAAGATACTTGAAAAAAGAAAAATTGAAGATACTTTAAAGATACCAAGTATTTTATCTAACTTAAGTATTTCAGATACTTGTATCTAAGTACTCCACAACACTGATATGTATACTGTTAAGGCTCCGCCCCCCTACGCGTTCCGTGTGTCAACCCCCCAAGCATCGATGACATCTTCTAGTTAAGTTCTACAGTTTTTATAGAAGCTTTTTGAGAAATACTGATTTTTAATATGAGTCCATAAAAAATTGAACAATTAAAGTACGCCAAGTTTAATATCTGAAAAGAAAAAAAAAAATTAATATATAATATTAAGGGATGCTATCATTTCTGTGCCCATTAAAATACAGTTCTTTTATATCTCTTTTCCACTGGACTAAATTTGTAGTATCATTACAGATCTCCTTTCATATGCCACAGTGGTGAGATGATAAGAAAAGTAAAAGGTGTATTTTTCAAAATTGGATAATAAGTATACATCATGCAGGTACCATATGACGGATATTTTTTTTCAGATACAGCCTCATGATCACAAAATAAGCAAATAATTATTGTTTTTTAATAAACAATTTGTCTTCAATTTCTTCAGCACTTTACACAGCCACAAGAAATAAATATGTTTTCTAATTATTAAAATGAAAAATTCATCTACGTACTTAAAGGATAAAACAATGAAATTGTCCAATCCATATACTGCCCTTTTGATAGTAATTAGATATTTAATAACAGATGATGACATTTTGTTGGGTATGTTCTTAATTACTTCACAAATCGTGAAAGCAAATTATATTCACACAAAATAAGACAGTTATATCTATTACTTTATTGCAGGCAATCGACATCTCACTGTTAACTGCACTTAAACTTCAAATACACATATTGTCATGATGTAACTGCTTTGTGTACATTATATTAATCAATGTTTTTTTGAAAGCAATAGATAGTAAAATAACTGAAGTTCACTATCTTTTTTAGTGATTATACTATTAGCATACCTCAATTAAATCAGCTGATAATCTAATAATTATTTTATTGTGTACACGCCTGTGTCAGTTACCAGTGAAAGCTGTTACATATAATCGTTATGTATACATAAAATCTACAGGCAAAGTTAGACTTAAAATCAGAAGCTTCAGACTGTCAATTTCGACCTGTGATTCCTTGAGCCTTGCAATCACAGTATTAAATACTTTTGAGTGCCACCCACCGAGAAATTAGCGTTGTGGCGCTGTTAGATAGATCATGACCGTATGACGATGTACACATACATAGTTCCTTAATCAACAGTTAGTATGGTCTGTGCATGCCAAATATTTTCCAGTGTAATTATGTATTTACAAACTTCTATTGACATACATGTATGTACGCATGTATAAATATTTGTATCTATGTATGATATACGTATGCATGTATATAAATATGTTGCACGTTTGTCTGTAAGTACGTATGTATGTCTATATACATGTATATATACATATACTAGTGGGGCTTCGCCCCCTGCACGATCCGCGCGCCGACACCTATATTTCAATATTTTTATTCTCATGTCTGGATAATAAATACAGAAGTTTATTTTTAAATACACATATACGCGTACAAACATAGATAACCAAAGCGATCTTATGAAAATTTTCTAATGATTCGAACGAAAATAGCCAATATATAAAACAATATATGAAATAAAATTACTGATTTATCAAATAATTGTTAATAATTTAACACTGATAATGACTCTGATTAGTATTTAAGGTAAATATTGATACATATGTATATGTTTACAATATTTACGCAATTATTATTATTACAGGGATAGTTATGAGCCTTTTTTGTTATTTAAGATTTTCTTTGTTATCATTTTAGAATCAATTATGGAAATTAGTTTATAATAAAATGTATTTTTAAAATTCTTTCTCAACATTTTAAAATGTGAATTTTTTATTTTATTGTTTTTTTATCTCTTACATAGATTTTTATATACTTCTGCATTTTCTTTTTTTGTTTCATAACTATTAAAAAAATTTTATTCATTTATATCAGTACTAACATTATTTTTAATAGAGTAACTTATGTAATTGATTTAACATACAACAATATGTTGTAATTTCGATTTACATTCACATCATATTATAATTTAAAACGCATAACATATTTCAAAACTCTTAATCTTTACTGTTATGCTTTATTGACATACATAATTATCTTTGATTTTTATATGAATCATCTTCCGCCTGCATATCTCTCCATTATCTTTAAATCCTATATTTCTGACTAATATTGTTATTTCTAAACTCACCTATATCTTTTTCTGTTGGCTTTATTTTTCTCTCTCAGCTATTTTCGTTTTTTTTAATTTTACGGATGATAAAGTTGTCAATTACCATATAGTTTTTTGTATTATTTGTTTTACAAAAGTCTTCCTTTCGTTCGTAAAATTATCTTTGATTTTATTAAGTTTATTTTCCTTCATAGCTCTTTTTATACATCCTATCGTCTTCCAATCCTCTACTTTCTCATATACTATATTGTTTTTTTCTATTTCGTATTATTTCTATTTATTATGTCTGTTAATTCATTGATTATTTATAAATAAGGCCACCTGCTCTTGTCTATTTTTGTTATGTGCCAATAGTAAATTTAGTCCCTTTTTCTTATGCCTATTTCTAGGCTAACCCTTCCTGCCTCTATTTGTCATATACATCATTGTATGTTTTCATTTAAACCCAACATGATATTTGTATATCAGAATCTATTTTTTCTCCTTTTTCTTTCCTTTTTTATTCCCAAATCCATGCCTACCTTGCCAGCCTTAAGCTTTCGTATATGGGCGCGTCCAGTTAGATCGGGCTACCTCGCGCGTGGCGCACTTTCCGCTCAAGCACACTGTGTTTAACTCGGTCGTACGGACTAGAAAAAATCTAAAAAAATAATTAAAAAATAAAAATCGATAGATTTTGTCCTGCTCGTCATGATTGTGCTATTATTTTTTAATCAAAAACCTTTTTTCGTGTTAAAATATGTATTTGTATTTTTTGTCGTTTCTCTTAAATTCACCACACTTTTGAAAAATAAAATTTACACTAATCGAAAGAGCAACACTCGGACCACACGTGTAGAAATTTTTACTGTGGGAGAGCAAAAAATGCATAAATGACAAGCAAATGAAGGCGTTGACATTGGGTCAGCCACGCTCGACAGACAACTATATAGATATAGTACAAACTGTAGACTCACTAAGAAATACTTTACATTCATCAAAACATAGTTAACGTTATGTATAAGTAGAAGTCATAAACCTACTTAATCTGCTGGATAGTTCACGAACAATGGAATTTGCAACTAAAAAAACTTAAAAGTTTCAATTTTTTTAAAAATTGCTTAAAGGATCGTACATTAACGTATTTGATATTACATACTAACATAATTGTATGTTAGTGGGCTGAGAGAGCGAACCCTCTAAACAAAGAAGAACTTTTAGATTGTGTGCAAGAATATGTAAAATCATCAAATTTGAAGACTAAGTTTACCGATGGAAGACCTGGACCACACTGGACTGAAGGTTTTTTCAAACTTCACCCAGAACTAACAATAAGGATGGCTCAAAATTCAATCAAGGCACGGGCAGAGGTAACTAAAGAGCATTTGAGAGAATGTTCTTTAGGAGTCCGGTCGTTTTTGGAAAGTAAAAACTTGCTTATCTTAAAACCTTCTCAACTCTTTTATTGTGATGAGTAAAGTGTAGAGTTGTATCCAAAAGCCATAAATGTAATTACCTTAGTAATTCCTAAGATATTGTATATGCAAGTTGATGGTGACGAGAAAGTAAAACTTCTCCACCATGTTTATGTACAACGCTAAGGGCACTTGTGCCCCTCCTATGGTAATGTTCAAATATAATGGCGTTATTCTAGAGAAAGTCTTAATAAATTGTCTACGTGATTGGGGCTTGGGGAACTCTGAAAGCGGTTGGCAGAGCACTGAGTCTTTTCATGAATACATAACAAATGTATTTTATCATAGGGCAATTGTAAATAAGCTTGAGCTCCCATAGTGACTTACTTGGATGGTCATTAATCCCATGCTTCCTTACTTCTAATAAAATTTTGTAAAGATCACAATATTATAATTATTGAGTTGTTTTCTTAATCAACTCACATATCTTAATCGTTAAATGTGTCTTCCTTTGCACCTTGCAAAGCAAGCTGGTCAAAAACTGTCAACAAGTAGAAAACAGATAATCATATATGTCGTCTGAGAAAAGAGCATTGTTCGAATTTTATCAAAGTAACACTTGAGAATATGAAAGATCAAGCTTTAATTGTTCATAGTGGCTTCGAGTGCACTGATAATGGCCTTCTAACGAAAATGCTATCGATTATGATATATTCAGTAAAAAAAAGAAAAAGGAAGTCATAATGACACCAGAAATAGCTCTCCATCAAGTAGGTAGTGGCTTTTTGGAAGAATTTGAAAAATCTCTTGATCAACAATTACAAAACAATTTTAAAGTATCTGAGTCAAGCGGAATATTAAATAGTGATAAGAAATTCGAAGGTTTGCTTGAGTATTGGATAAGACTGAAAGGACATGTGAATGTAAATTCGAAGAGCATAGAGAAATATGATGAAGAATTAACTTCTACGCAGCCATAAGAAACTCTTAGTACCTTATTTACATCATAAGATAGTAGAACAACAGTAGTTACATTTATATTATTTTACAATTTTTTTATTTATATATTTTTTTTGGCGAAAGAATCAATTATTGTACTTCAATCGTATTTACATTTTTTTATTTATATATTTATTTATTTCTTATTATACTTTTTTTTATAAATTTGATTAGAACGGTTCGATTTTTATCATACACTTCGATGAACTTTTTGTGTGACAAAATTTTTAGCTATAATTTAATATTTTTGACTTACTTAATAATGAAAGAATTGAAAAAATTTCAAAATATAGTTACGTTTAATTTTTTTACAAGATTGAGAGTATAAGATGTTTTTTTATGCACTTTTTCTAGTAATGAATCTTTAAGCATGATGGTAGTTCTCATCGACCAAGAAATTCCACTTGCACCGGTAACAGAAAGATCACACTATGTTTGTTCTATATTTAGTTATAGTAAAACAATAAAGGATAATATTAAAGATTCAGAGATGGCAAAAATACCTATGATCGATGATAATACAGTAGATTATTTGGTGTCTAGTGGCCGTTTTAGCTTATCAAATGATGTTGAAATATAGTATGTTGATTCTCTTTAAGAACAAAATATCAATGTGTATCAATCAAGTGTCTCGTTCAACAACTTAAATAAAATCAAAGAAGAATCAACTTCAAAATATACTAAAAGTAAATATATACATATTTTTATATTTTTGTTGAAAAGTTTAACTTCCCTATTTTTTATCTGATTATATTTTTTTGGCGAAACCTCATTGCAGAGCAATCATGCCCCAACTGTTAGTGTCAAAATAAGGAAGAATTATCTTCTAAGGATGACATTATTAAAAAAATTATTAATCTTAAACAGAAACCCATTGAAAACAAGAAAGAAAATCATCAAGGTTGGTCCAAGCGTTTTTTTTCCCCATATTTCTTGTACTCCAAAAGTATCTGTTTTTCTTGCAATATTTTCATTTACTTAAAGGTACTGTTAAACGTGAACGCATGTCTGATTGGTTCTTAATACCCGCTCATTATTTACTTAAAAAAAAGAGAAAATCTTAAAAAATGTAAGAAGCCTAAGATGGTAGCCGCCGCAGTATCAAATGAGTTATGGGACTTGTGAGTTCAAAAAGAAAATCAGAAAAAACAACAAAATTTGGGAGCACACGAAAAAAAGATGCGTCAAGCACAAAGAAAAAAATTGTTGGATGAAAAAATGAAGGGAATGATGAAGCCAAAGAAGCGACAAAAGCTATCGACGATGGATTAAAGGAATAAGAAGTTAAAAGATGTAAAACCGAGCCAATTAAATCTTAATAATTTTGCCTAAGTTCACTATAACTCAAATCGTTCTTAGTATGAAGATAATTAAGTTACGCGTAGTAATAAAATATTTCTTATTTACAAATACGAATTTGTTTACTTTAGCATTGTAAAAATATATAATATTAATCATACATCATTTTTTTTTTTTAATGATTATAAGTAATCTTTTGCGTGGCTCATAATATAGACATACATTATGTGCCAGGTGGACAAAGTAAAAACAGGAGGCCCATATTGTATACAAAAAATGACTAGGTTTTTTATTTACTTAAATTTTTTTTTTAACTCTTTTTTATCATTTTTGCTGTAGGAATTGGTTTTCTAGAGTCCAGCGCTTTAAATGGTGCCAAAATATTATTAGTAATTAACGTTCTTTTTTAAATTGATGGACGATTAAAACGACGTCAAGTAACTGGACCATAATACGTACCTTTACCATATAAGCGTGCGAGTGTATTTGGTTATTTAATTGTAGATGTAGGTGCTTGAGTTGTAACACATTTTTATTTCTTATTGAGCTAGAGCGTACGGTTCTGCCGTTATCTTTTCATAACTATTGTCAATAACGGTCCGTATTATTTTTCTACATCTGTCTATTTATTGAATTAGTTGTGCAGGTAAAATGAAAAATTTTAAGTGCATGTAAAGGATCAGCTTTGGCTGCATCTGGTCGTTTTCGGCCATATTTAACGATGTTAGAGAGCTATCGTGAGGTGGTTCATCCGTAATCGGAATAATTCGTCTGTTTTCGGCCGAAAACGTCAATATAGTGTTTTTCGGGTGACTTCGGCCGTTTTCGTCTATGAAAATAAGCATCGGGTCGAAATTTCTAAGTTTTTGAGGGGGTCGACAAATCCTGAAAATATATTCTAAATTTCTGAAGGGGGGGGGGGGGTCGAGAGGAGGTTTTAGGAGGCTGAGGGGGGCCAATGAAAAATTACAAAAATAATTTTTACGGGAAATCACGGAGAAAACGATCGATTTTTTGAGGGGGGCCATAGGGGTGGGTGAGCGAAAGTTGAAGGGGGGCGCAAACAAATGACGATTACTCAAAACACGTAAAAATATAACGAATTTACCCGTGATTTGAATAGGGGGCTAAGGAGGGGTGAGAAGGGGCGGAAGATTTTAGTCCTTATTTATATATAGTGATATATATATATATAGTAAGATATATATATGACATACCGTGACATGTCCAAGGGACTTGGACTATTGTAGGTAAACATCTAAGGAGTAAAATAAGCCTAAAAACGTTAATTTTGGTTGAAAATTCGTGGAACGCACGAATTTAGAGCAATTTTCGTACTTTTCAGACCACTCACGCAGGTGCCCGGTCGACCCGAGCAAGGACCTGCCAAGCCAAGCAAACACATGAGCAAGGCCGAAACTGCCTTATTCTCTAGCAAGACCTGCCGAGCAGATCCACACATGTGCCGACAACGCCACAGCAGTGCCACAGCCAAGCTAACCCCAAACGCATCCTTTCCATAGCGCTAGCTGGTTAACTAGACCTGTCTAGCCTCCTGTCTTGCAGTCAGCAGGCGCAAAAGAGAGTTTGGCTCACCGCGGCACGCAAACTTGGTATTGCCTCCCTACCAAGGATCTCCCTTTGGCCGCTCAGGGGTCGCACTGCCCGGTAAACACGGCAGACCTCCTGACCTTAGGCAAGCCTCCTTAAGAAAGGCCATAATCATTTATTTAAGAAGTCCTAAAAATAGTAAACTAGGTGTTAGGGTGGTGGAGGTGCGTGTTTTTAACCTGTTTTTCTTTTCAGTTCCGCGTCCAATCAGAGGTGGTCACAACACGGGTCGATGCAAGTGTATATGTATGTAAGAGTTTTTAGGGGTTATGTTTAGGAATAGAGGATTTTGGAGTACCGTAATACTGAACAGTGTGCAAAAAGTGTTTTAACAGTGTGTACATGCGGTGATTGCGGTGAGCAACGGACCTACCAGAACTCACCTGCCCAAAACACTAGGGTTAAACTACAAACTCGTGATCCAGAAACCCGGTACCAGCTAGTTTCTGCAACGCTTTACAGAAAAAACTACCATATAGTCTCTTTAGACCATATGATAAGCTGGTATTCTCCAGCCCACCACGTCTTTTGTATTTCATACCAAACTAGATAATGCAATTTAACGCATCGAACACAATATCATACTACTTTTAAATAAGCTTCTTATTATCGCAAGCACTATGAACTGCAAGTTTTATAAATTCTTTTTGCGACCACCTATATAAGGCCATGCAAAAAAAAAGTATTTTAGAAATTTAATTACTTAGCTCACAGCAAATAGATCGATTAAAAATTTGATACACTAATAAAACGGTTTACCAAAATTGTAAAAAAAATTTGCATTGATTTCTGATTACTTGACCTTAACGACAAATCAACCTCAAAGCCCCCTCACCCAACCTAGGCTGCAAACAGCACAGTCAACAACAAGGTGACGCATACCATAAAGAAAAAGTCGAAGTAGAAGAAGTAGTAGAAGTCGTAGTAGTGGTAATTGTAGTAGTAGTAGTAGAAGTAGTAGTAGAAGCAGTAGTACTTGTAGTAGAGGAAGTCATAGAAGTATTTGTAACAGGAGGAAAAATAGTGCTTCGGATAGTAGTAGAAGTAGTGGCAGTAGTAAGACTAGAACTAGTAGCAGAAGTCGTAGAGGTAGTAGTTGTACTAAAAATGGTTTTTTTTTTTTTTTTTTTTTTTTTTGTGGTAGGAGTTAAAATGCATTTACGCATACCTAAGGGTCTACGGTAGTGTGGGACTAAACGTGAATCCCTCTGATCAGAAAAAAAAGAAAAAAAAAAAAGTCCAACCAGAAAGGATCCAGTAATACCCACTAAATAACCCCCTATGCCGCGTGGCTTTTGTTCCACCCCGGAACCGCGTTAGCATTACTTCAGGGTGGAGCCACC
>JAPYYV010002302.1:0-21158 GCA_030522625.1 Copidosoma aretas | reverse complement strand
AAATATGGTAGAAAGTATTTTTTAAAAGCACGGACATTTTTTTTGCGAAAATTGTAGACTCCAAAAAACTGTCCATCAAAATCTCTGATTGTAAGTTAAAATCATTCACACAATTAAATGAATGTTTATTCTTTAAATTTATACACAGATTTAGCTAATATCATATCCACTGAAAATAATAATGAAATGATAAGGAAGTAATCGAAATTATTATCAGTCTAAGAGTTATATTTAAAAAATTAAGAAATATTATTGAATTTGATTTTATGAGCATGAGGATAAGAATAATTTTCATGCAAAGTAAATTCGACAAAAAATAAAACAAAAGTCTACATAAATTACACTTAAACGCTTTTGACTACTGAAAAATTATTGATGATTAAATTTAAGAATTGGTAATTATATAAGAAATTATATGATCAAAACTAACCAATATCGTTCTTGTCGTTCTCATTATCCTCATTAGTTATCTCTTGTTCCATATCAGATTAATCTTGATGAATTATTTCTGGTGGAGAAGAAGTAACTGGCGAGTGAATATTAATTCTTTCACTTCGACATTCAACTAAAAATTGTTCAAGTTTCTTTGGTAAATTTTTAACCACCGTGTAGTTTGCTATATCAAACAATTCATCAAGTTTTTGAATGAATTTTTCAACATTTTTTTGTTGTGCTTTTGAATTTTTATTTCTGTTACGATGTTTTTTAATTCATTTATATTCAGAGTAAGAATTTTCTAACTTTTTAGTACCATGCTGAGGATGAATAGTCGGTATTATGAAATTTGCCCAAACAGCATTAGTATCACTAATAACACTAGAAGCACTGTTTCGTATATTTATATTTATAGACTGATGCATGTAAATAAACAAACTTAACACTTTACGATGAGAAGGTGACCTATTAATATATAATTGAGTTGTTTCAAATCCAATTAAATAATTGTAAGTATTACTACCAATCTGTTAACAGATTTTTAGAGCACTAAAAGTCAACTTTACCTCAAACTTAACGCAGAATAGGTCCAGCAACGTAAGGTTGCACAGTACACTCAGAGCTGTAATTGAATGTATTACTATTAGGTGCCAGTTCAGGTGCATGGTTATTGGACAGGCAAACTATTTTTAAGTTTAAAAAGTACTATAAAGTAATTAAAGTATTTATCCTGCTTATTTAATGATAATAAAGTTGTAAAATAGTAGCAGTCATAATTTTTAAGTAATTTAAAAATGATAGGGTATTTATTTTTCAAAAAATTGAAGTTCTTTAAAAAAAATTAAAAATTTAGACATTTGAGCTCAAAAATCTATGAAAATTCCATACTATTCTATCTAAAAACCCCAGTATCTCGAGAAATATTGATGTTGGCGACTTTGTGCCGAAGATTTTTTAAAAGAAAATTGAATTTCCTACAAGTTTGTCGTTTAAACTTTTTCTCTAGCTCTCGTCATTTACGAGATAAACCCGAAAAACCGCGTATTTTGTAGAAAAATCAGGTTTACCAGCCCGTACCACCTCGCCCGTGGAAGTTACGACTTGGCCGCAATAGGCACTTTTGTAGAGCGTCTGATTCTGAGTATACTTGTCTTTTTTCAAAGTAATGCCATGAAATGCCTCTGAGCTGTAGAAAAAAAAAAGTCAGAGTTTACGTGTATTTTAAATGTGAAATCTTAACACACCTTGGGCGAGTACTTAATAATTATTATTAAGGGCTCAAACTTTGAGAAAATTTTTTTTTAGTATTTCCAACAAAATTTCACGATGGGAGCAAAAAAAAATAGTAAAAAAAAAAGCACCCTAATATATATAGTACTTTAGCATACAGTTACAACTGGGTGAATGTTTGTTTTAATAACGCTGTCAGAGGGAGTGAAAGGATCGCATATTTGAACTCTCTCTAACTCTAACAGGCTCAAGTGGTTATGCTTACGCGTTACGCGCTCCATGGGATCGCGGCATAAGCATAGAGACTGTATAAAGCTGGGGATAACTTTAAGATAACATATAAATACATATACTTGATTATTGTAATTGATACATATCTATTTAACGTGCAGGGATGAGTAGGTAGTAAATAAATGTTGAAAAGGTTAGTCTTATAAGTGTAAGAAAAATCTTTTATACTGTGAGAAGATTTTAATTTTCATGAAGTTTAAGACATACAAGCAAAGATATTTTCTTAAGTTTTTGAAGAATATCGTGTCAATGACTTGAAAGGTTCTTATACTCATTCTAAGACATCTAATTCATTGTTGTAACTGGTATATATCTCTTCGTCTCCTCAACGTGTAGGGATGGGTAGGTAGAGGGTTTGTTTCGAAAGTCAATTGAATTACTTATTGGTAAATTAAATAAGTCTTAAATAAATCTTATGTCACGTTTAAGTTACAGGTAAGTAACCGATGTTAAGTTTTGGAACATACCGCGAAAAGTCAAGATTTTGGTAAGGCGTGTAAACTAAACACTGTTTAGTTCGTACGCTCAATATGTTACGTGACCAATACACTACGTGCTAGACTATGCTTAGTTGCTATCCGAAACTTACAGAGGATGACTTTAAGGTGTCAAATAAATACATCTAATTGATTATTTAAACTGGTACATATCTATTTGTCACCTTAGCGTGCAGGAATGGGTAGGTAGATGGTTGGTTTCGAAAGTCAACTGAGTTACTAATCGGTGAATCAAATAAGTTTTAAATATATCTTGTGTCACGGTTAACTTAAAGGTGTGTAACTGAGTTTAGGTTTCGGAACCTACCTAGAAAACTCAAGATTTAGGTAAGGCGTGTAAAATGAACACTGTTTAGTTTGTACGCTCAATATGTTACTTGACCAATATGCTATGCGCTAGACGCTGGATTCTAGTGTATGAAACGGACCTTAACGCGTAACCATTTAAGCTTATAAGAGGGCAGCGTTCTTGAAATTTACACCCACCCACACTGAGTGAATTTTTGCACTGCTAGAGCACCAACCAAGACGGCTGATATACCATACTGTGGATTAGCAGTGCTCTTAAAACTTGATTAAGCTGCTTTTCCTTTTGGCACAGCAGCAACACCAAATAGTGTGAGCAGCGCTATCAGTTTACTGAGATACTGACGGTACCTATTAATATGGTATAGCTGTTATCTTGCGTGATGGTGTAGATACTTTACCGTTTGTGACAGCTGTTCTCCCAAAGTGGTAGAGCATTAGCACCATGACGTATGTACGCTTCAGGATCACAGTTGGCCCTGCATCAGTATCAACGTTCTCTCAGTGTAGTTATAACTGTATGATGAAGTATATCTATAGTTCTTTAGCATTCAGTTACAAATGGGTGGGTGTCCGTTTTGAGAATGCTGTGAGAGCGAGTGAGTGGATCGCACATTTGAACTCTCTCTTACTATAACGGGCTCAAACGGTTACGCTTACGCGTTACGCGCTCCATGGGAACAGGGACTAAGCATAGAGACTATTTTAAACTGGGGATAACTTTAAAATAACAAATGAATACATCCACTTGATTATTGTAATTTATACGTATCCATTTGTCACCATAACGTGTAGGGATGAGTAGGTGGAAAAATCAATGTTAAAAAGGTTAGTTTTATAAGTGTAAGTAAAAATCTATTATACTGAAAGAAAATCTTAACTTTCATAAAGTTTACGATATCTAAGCAAAAATATTTTCTTAAGTTTTTGAAGAATATCTTGTAAAAGAATTTAAAGGTTGTAATACTTATTTTATGGCATCTTTACAAACAAAAACAAAATTTGATCACAATAAGTATGTAGGTAGTCATTAGGTAACTGCAAGAAGTGGAAAAAAAATTTAAAATAATTTAAAAAAATGGTTTTTGTTGCTTAAAAAAAGTATAAAATAAAATTTTTGAAAATTAATAAATTTTAGAGATACATTTATTCTTCAGAAAAAAATTTTTTTTAATTTTGAAACGCAAGGTTGTGCAGAAGGACCTCAAGATGAATTTATAAAAAAAAAAATTTGAAAATTAAGAATCTTAATAAAACGTTGTGCAGAAGTACCTGAAATATTTCGGAAAAAGTTTATACAAGCATGAACGCTATTCGTAACTTAGTGTGGATGACTTTAGGGTGATAAATAAATACATCAACTTGACAATTGTAATTTGTAAATATCTATTTGTCACCTTAATGTCATCGTCAGTGCCTAAACCTGTCTTTATCGACTGTCGCGCCACAACTTTCAATTGTGAACGTTCATCATAACAACGTCAACTATAAATAGCTTCATAAAAAGTACTGACTGAACGACAAAACTTGGACCCATCTGGGTTGGCTAACAGGATACTTCAGGCAAAAGTCAGGCGCTAAAAGGTGGGAAAGTTTCAGCCTGCAAAACGGTTAACTTAACCTAAGACAATTCATGTATCTATATGTTTCTACCCAGATAATAACCGCAGTATATATATACAAAAAAAAATGATTTTAATAATCTCATACTATAGTTTGACGAAAAAAAAAAAAATATTCAAAATCTATTTATATTTTTAAAAATCTCTAGCAAAGAATGTCAATACCAAGGGATCAGAGTTATTAAATAACACCAAAAAATTTTTAGGATTTAAAAAAAAAATCAGAACTATTAGTCAATACTGAGGAGAAATATGTCTTTATTTAAAAAATAATGATTAAAAAATTAATAAAGTTGTAAGAAAAATTAATAATAATGATAAAATTTAAAAAAAATTAAAAAATTAAGAAAAATACACATACAAACTAAAAAGATAATAATTAAAACAATAATAAAGTTGGAAAAAAAATTAAACGAATGATTAGATAAAAAAAAAGTTACAAAGAAAAAAATATATACACATGATACAAAGATAAAAGAAAAAAAGTCTTTTTGTTTCTGTCTGATTGGGAGTTGGCGCGCGGAGCGCGCAGGGGGCGAAGCTTCGCTAGCACATATATATATATATCTTATCGCATTAATATCTTGGTAGCAAGAGCTACTTTTTTTCTACCCTCATGTTATCTTATTGTACAATTGTTGACATATGATAATCTTAAAACATTTACAAGGTAAAAATTAATATAAATTCAAATTATTTATTAATATGCATGAATTTATAATTAAGTTGTGTGTTGTTAAATAGGTTATAAAGTGATGGGGGGAGCTAAGGGTGAGATGTGGGGGAGGTGGACGAGGAGCTCTGGGGAGCCAAATGGAGCTTAGGGGTAGCGGTGGGAAAAGGGGGAGCGGGGGGAGATGATAAACAAAAATTGGGTTAAATATCTCTAAAAATGAACGAATAACTGCGTTATTTGAGGGGGAGCTATGGGAAGCCGGGGCGGTGGCTGAGGGGGAGCGGAGAGAGCGGGGGAGGCTGGGTCTAACTTTTGTTCATACAACTATAAATTATAGGTATGTATATGTATATGTGTATATATACATATATATACATACACATATATATATATATATATATATATATATACATATACATTGACCAGCAATTTATTCACTTGCTTAACGAGTGATATGCGTGCAGGTATAAGCTAGATTAGTTTTATGTAATTACGGATAAATTAGTTAGGGTCTGCTGCTGTTTTCTCGTGTACATATGTATGTGTGTGCTGGTATAGGTAATGTACAGACCTAAGCGTGCGATTTAAGAGCGAAAACATGCGACGAGTGCTGGCCTGAGGGGTACGACTAGATAAATGTATATAAAGGTGAGCAGTACAGGCACATGCTGTACGTACTACAGTGTGTGTGTATGTGTGTTTAAAAATATGTGCATAACATGTAATTGCAAGAGAGAAGCAAGCGATGGAAAAAGGTTCTGCGGTGCTGCTAGAGCGGCGAGGGCAGAGGTTGACAAGCTTACGATCTGTACGGTAAGTACATTGTGAACTTTATATACAATTAAAGTCTGTGCGTATGAATTAAGTTACAGTGGTAATACTAATCATTTGTTTTCTGTTTTTTTTTTCTTGACCCTTTAGCCCGTCTGTTACACATAGATTCTTGCAATTGAATCAGAAACCATAGCAAAAAGCATACATAGATCTTGATAGTGCAAACCGTCAAAATGCAAAGAATGATTTTAAGAAATTGCAGTATAAACTATTTGCAATACATTGATGTAAAGCTTCTCAACAAGTGGGAGGGTTGATATGAAGCTAAAGTACGGATAGCACGACCAAATTTCTATAGCTGTGACATATTTGACAAGCAGCTTGTAGCCACACAGTTTTTACGCACTGACATCTGCATCAAAACCCAATATACGTTGGAGTAAGTGTCTTGGACCAGTCAAACTTACTTGTATACAAATTTCATTATGACTTCATAGAAAAAAAATTAGGAGACCAGTGCAATCTTTTATATACAGACACCGATAGTCTTGTATATGAAATGTAAAATAACAATATTTATACCGTAATGCGTAATAATATTAAAGAGTTTGATACGTCAGACTATTCAGCTGATAATAAGTTTAACATCACTCTAGTTAATTAGAAAATGGTTAGCTCAATGAAGGACGAATGCGATGGAAAACTCATGCTAAAATTCGTTGTGATTACAAAGTAAAATGTATAGCGTGAAGATACAAAATGGAAAACCTCTTAAATAGGTCCATGATATCTAGAGTAATATAGTTAAGGCTACAATAAATTTCGGAGACTACAGTAATTGCTTACATAAAAAATGCAGCATAATTTGAGAACAGAGAAATACAAGATCACGTCACAACCAGCTGTTTACTAAAAAAGAAACGAAAACTTAAGCCTCCAAGCGAGTCTGCATAACCTAACTTTTCTCCGTGTAAACGGTCCAGGTATGTATAAGGTTAGTATTATATTTTGTAATGACATACACACAAAGACAGATCTATGTATATGCTATTCATACAAGGAATTTTATTTGTGACAGATGGATCTCGCAGCAGTCAATAAAATCACTAGGTTTGGACCAAAAGTCATCGCCGAATTAGAGGAATCAAAAATATTTTTGTCAAACAAACTATCTTCAGCTATCTTCGAAAACGAACAGACTTTTAATGTCTTATTGTAAGCAGTTAATAAGTTTAAATTGTTTGTTGCATATGATAGAAAGAATTAAAAATTTCCTTACACCTGATTTTTTAAATATAAATGAAAAAAAAAAACAGTTATCTTTATATTTTGACTATTTATTCAATACTTCTTCGCTAAATTTTATAAATTACCAAACGAAATAATCACTTTAAATTGACTGATAAGTATACTTCATGATGAAAATTTTTTTAAAATATATTTTCATTTATCCAATTGTTGTGGGTATTATCGATGCCCAACCACTTGATGAAAACTTGATTGCCACACCTTCGAAGAACCTTTTCCACGAGGTTACCATCTATATTCTTTGTTCTCTCCAGCTTCTGCTCGTAGAAATCTCTGAAACTGGAATAAACTCGTTAATCCTTGAGATACTACGTCGTTGGATTTGTTGCTGCAACTCGTATGATCGTAAAAATCTTAGTTGACTAGTTAGGCTTATATCTTTCTCAATCTTTTTTTTCGCATTGGTTACACGCACTAATTGGGTTTAATTTAATGCTTTCACATTTGAATTTTAATAACACTTGCACTTTATCATCTGCAATTGCATCTTTTGGCTCCATGCCGATGGTTCGGGGTTTTCGACTGTTATGATTTTAGTAATTTCTGTAGTATATGAGTCCACTTTTAGTTGCCCTGAAGACTGAACTTAAATTTCATAGCATGCTTTAAAATTCGATTCAATCCGTCACACATGGATGCCTTGATATTGTAGTACGTGGAGTACAACTTGATATTATACTTTTGCATGAGACTTCGATAATTTGTGTTATAAAACTATTTGCCACGATCTGTTTGCGAATTTGTTGGAACTCTTTTTTCTCTTAATTTACACTTCATATCTGTAGCCACATCTTCGCTAGTTTTACTCTTTACGGGCACAGCCCATGCGTTCTTGGAAAACACATCTATGACTGTATGCAGATATCTGTAACCCTTATTTTAACGAGCATAAGGTATCATCCCTTACCGCTTGCCATGTTTCATCCACGCCTCGAATATCAAACTTTTGATGTTGGTAGTGGCATCTTGTGGGTTTATAAAGCTTTTTCACTACTTCCCTAATCTTTTTAATTGTCTTTAGGGGTGATGTTAGATATCTGACCCAAAATTTCCTTAATTTATTGTAGTTATTTCTCACGGCAAATTTACTATTGATTCCGAGAAAACATCACTTAAATCGTGGAATTAGATACGTATCTGATCTTGCTTATCTGATAAAAATAGTTTTTCTCTATGGAAAATAGTAAGATTCACAGCATCATGAAGTTAAATAGAATGGCTGTTGCAACATTGCACGATCTTTTATCTTGCAAGTTAAATTGACCATCTATTGTGAACTTGTATCCGTTTCCAGGAGGACCTCGACCACAACCTTCATACTTAGCTAATAATGCAGGTCCGAATACGTCAATGCTTATTTCGATACTTTAGCCACATTGGCTAATCAAACATAAGATACAATATTAGTTTTACGGAGCTTCTTAATAATCAAATGAATTTTATTTGTATGACTTGAAATACCGGATGATATTACTGCCACAAGTAATCGTAGATGATCGACCAGTTTGTTTAGGTAATCTCATAAAATTTAATCCATTTGTATATTCATTCTAGCAACTTCATATGGAGGTATGGACTTACCTATCTTTTAATAACTTGTTTGGATGAGATCAAATAACAGAGTGATAAAATTATCAAATTTTTTACTGTTGTATGAACTTATAGTATCATGTTATCTAATTTTTTTTTCAGGCACGCTTGAAGTTTCCAATATTCGCTTGTATTCCTCTCAACTGTCTAGTGTCATGTGAACTTTATTAGGATGCTTTTTAAAAGCTGTTTCATTAATCCATCAGTTATTGGATACTTTATGCTATTTATATCAATTTTATAACTATTAAAATGTATTCGTGAATTTCCGAGCATATATCATCCATTTTCTTTTCTTGTTTCATAAATTTGGTCTAATTCTGACTCATTTTTATGTACTATTTGTTAGAAGAAATTAAAGAATAAAATATTATTTGCATCAAGCCTTACATCATTATCATCATCATCATCCCAATAACTCTCTTTTACAACAGTAACATAATCATTTATAGTATCATCTAAAGAAGCAATATCAACATTACTATCACTGCTGGCTAAGTGAAATATTGATGTATCACTATATTGGTTTTCTTCTTTACTAGAATTTGAAGGATCTCGAGCTGGACATTCAAGGCTTTGCGGTACACTATTTTTCTTTTTTGTTCCAAAGATGATCTTACGAAGTAGATCAGTAATAGGCTTAAAAGTATCACCAATTCATCACTCAAAATCCCCTCTTCCAAACTTTAGCAATTGCTATCTGCCTCCAACAGCTTTTTACGCCTTTTCCAATTCTTAAAAAATACGTTTTTTCTCTCAAACAGCGTCCTTGTTGACTGCTTGGTGGTTGACATAAAACTAAAATATACTTATGGAGTATGAGTGATATTTATAGCAAAAGAGTCGAATCCTTGTCTATATTATCCATTTTCCACATCTCTATCCGTATCTATTACGACAACCTCATGTTTCCCATCTCCCCGGTACTTTATACATAATTGTTTGAATTTATTGTAAGTCATATCAGTGTTAACATGATAATTTTGAATAAGCTTTAAATTATACCGTGAAAAAGATAACGTGACATATTATGACAGTTTTAGTGACCTACAACCACCTAGTGATTTGATGCTATATCTTGGTGCTAACTTAATCAAATATAATTATTAGAGATATCAGGATTTTGTTACTTTCAACCGTGGCCATCTTTGGTTGAGCTTTTACTGTAAAAAACTCCGTCACCAGCCTACATCATTGCATTTTAGTACTGGAGAAACATCTGTCATATAAAATATTACAATTAGTGTGAGACCGAACAAGAATATGTTACGAAGTATAATCAAGTGCAGTACGACGATTCGTTTTCGCCTATAGGACTCATTGAGATAAAGTGCTGGGTTTTACGAATCGTCAACTTGCGGCTGACGTCGAACACAAGTCTGATCTGCCTGTAGCGATTTTCAAAGTATTCGCTTTACGAGTGGAGTGCAATATTACAACAGAAGGATATAATACCCAGCATAAAGTCCACACAATTCATTAGTTTTTTTTGCAGTAGCCCCTGGATATAAAATTATTAATGTTTCATCACAAATAATCTATTTACCAATCACCGCCAAAATTATAGACCATCTTTTAGTGCGCATTGTCGATTAGGAAGGTTGCTTGGGTAATTTTTGGGAAAATTTTCAACAATAAGACTACACCTAAAACAGCCTAATTCAAATTGATATAGTGTACAAATGCAGTTACAATGTAGTATATAAATTGATCAAATTATGTGAGAACGCCGAGTCATCAACGAACCTCTAAGATTGGAGAAAGCTATAAAAATAAGCAGAAATATATAAGAAAGTTCAGTTGTCGACGAACCAGCAGCGCATTAACACATCCAAACAAGCAGGTCTTAAAAATAATAGGTCAAAAAAAGAGATCAGCATATCGATTTAGCGCCAAGACCTATGTTTCTGACCATCTCGCAGTTCCTTACATATTTATGGGAATTTTTTTAAAGCACATGTGAGTACAGAAACGACAAATACTCAACTGGTGACACCATTTGTTACGTATTTGAAGAAATTAGATACGAAATAAGCGCTATAGATATGGATAAAAGTAACAATGTTGGTCTGACGACCCTCCTGAGAAATTGGTTAACGCTCAGGCCCGATTGAGACGTACTTAGTCTAAATGCAGGTTAGAAAGGGAACCACGCTCTAAGACGAACTAGGAATAAGTTCTTCAACGTTATGATTCCTCTAAGCAGGATTTTGGGTGTCGCTGAGGACTATTGTCATATTGTTATCAATGTGAAACATGAACTTATACTCATGAGATAAAGAAACGACTTAAACGTAGTCGCTTAACTAGGAATTTCTGTCGCAGTGGAAGGTCAGCTGCCAGCTTGAGAAGAGTTTAAAATAGTAATATCGAAGCTAGAATGGCTTATTCCCTATGTTGTTATGTTAGATTCTGAAAAAATTGATTTGCTTAATTATTTAAAAAACATAAGTCTATATCTATAAGTCCCCAAAATTGAGAGATTTTTGAATATCCGCTCATGCCTACAATATCAAAACCAATCTGGACCGTCAAGACGTACAATCAGTTGGATAGCCACTCTACATTATTTTAGACTTCTAAACGGATCGCGGAAATTCGAAAGATGCTCGTGCTAACAAGTTTGAACACTGCGACATAGGAAACGTTAAGACTCTATCTCAATTTACAGCTTTATCCTTTCGGCGATCTGAATCTTGATACATCGAAAAATCAATATGCCTTGCTATATGATGTGTATCCCAATTTTCAGAATTCATATTATGGTCACGATTGCGTTACTATGTTGAAAAGATATGACTTCCTGGAAATCGTACCTATGATTGTTATTGACTGCTCCAAACAAATTAAGTAGCTGAAAAATTTTCCAGTGGATGTGCTTCTAGAATTTAAATCTCATGACAATGTTTCGGCCAACAATTCAGCCTATTGCTTGATTCTACATGATCACGTTGTTCAATATAGTCCCATGAGCGGGGACATTCAGAAACTCATGAAAAGCTATAAAAGCTTATTCATGACTCTACTGACTTCATTTGTCTGTAAAATATCATGAAGAAAGGTCAGCAGAGCGGGAAAAAAGAAGAAAATGAGCGACGACAAGTAGAGTGGGAAAAATTTGAGAAGAAACACGCTGAGGAATAAGCAGAATGAATATTAAAGTAAAAATTATTGGATTGTAATAAGAGTAAACTCATTGAGAAAATCAAAAATTTGTTTATCGATATGTCACATAAACCGAAAATAAGCACATTCATTGCAATGGGGTACGTACTGAACTAGACTGCTTTAAGAAGCCTGGAAAAGATTTCGATATGAAATAGTTAGCCATCCTCCCGCTTGATGGAGGTGGAAGGCCGCAAGTATTTCGCTTCAAACCATCATTTTCTTGGCGCAGACTGAATAAAAAGTATAAACGTGAAACTTTATGGCTTAAGCTTTGCCATCATGGATTTGATTAGAAATCAGATAATATCGACTGCACGGAAATTGGCAATGTGCTTCGTGAGAATTTCAAAGAGGCTAAGAAAATTTTTGTCATTAGAAAATTAAAAAAAGGGGCTGGAATGGTTTAATTATCAAGTTATTGATATGACTAATTATCCACTGTTTTAGCTCACAACATTGGCTCGTGCTTGCCCCCACTGTAACGGTGCATATAAATCTATTTGAGCTGCCCATTATGTTAGACACAATGGAAAGGTTCTTCTTTTAAAAAAAAAATGGAATGATGTTACCGACACTGAAGAAAAAGAATAAGATTTGTACTACAGACAAAAATTATTGTATTTTTTTTCCCCAAAATTCTGATTATAATAAATAAATTAATCATAAGGAAATTTCTCGGTGATATGTATATTCAACCTTTTTCCAAACCTTCCTGACCATCGAAAATTATGATGTATAGCTTTTACTCACATTATAAAATGTCTCATATACGTACGACATATATGTTTTGGAGACTCCAGCAATCAAAATTTGAACGCCTACAGCTGTTTAGAGGAGATAAGGTGCGAATAAACAAATTTAACGTATATAAATGAATACCAACGCAGAGCGTAGCTCAGTTTATTACTTGGTATCAAACGTGACAGATACGCACTAGTACAGCAAGCTTAAAAAGTGAAAATGGATCTATTCAAGGATGATTATGTGACAGAGATCCAAGGTTTTCTTGACACATCGCGACAATTTTAACCGAAATAAACGGCGGGAATGTCTCTTATAAGACCTGTGATTATTCATGGGATTCTGCATCCTTCATGCAATTTTTCTATCTTACCTAAGAATGTTTGTCAGGAAAACGATCGACAGTCGACGCAAGAGCAAGGGCCTTGTTGGTTCGAAAGTGATTATTATATTAGACGACTAGAACCACACTTGTGTGCCGCAGCAAAAAATGCATATCAAATCTACGTTTACAGATATAGTAGGGCCACTTATCTGGAGTATTTTAGGGGACGCACTTCGATTAACATTTAGGACTACATGGCACCATCGATATACTTTCTTAAGACTGTATATTTCATGAGGGCGTTCATGTGTGGCGCTCATGAGGCATAAAAAGGAGTGTTTGGCAAGTTTTTTTTCGCCCTTAGTAAAGCTCACCCAATCAAATTCCGGCTTTGCTCCTTGGTCAAAAGTCCCATTAAACTAGACTCTGCATGTTTTCTAAAGGCACTAGAATGTTATAAGAAAGAGAAAAATAATGGAAGGCCTCCCTTCTTAGATAAAATCGATGGATCTGTTATTGCTAATGCTGGTAGTGAATCTAAGAATTATGTTAGTGAATCTGAAAATGATGATTAGACTTGATATATAAACGTTAATATAAACTCGATCAACAACAGAGATGGAAAAAATGTATATCTTGCAATACAGACCTTTTTTTACTTTCTTATTAAACAAATAAAAATTGATGTTAGGCTTCATTCATCTAATGAACATTCACCGATCAACGTAGGCCCATACTCTAGCAAATCAAGTACTTCGGGGAGCAGCAAGACCAAGGAACATAAAGGTTGTCAGAAACCTCGCATCGAGGCAGCTTAACCAGAAATCAGTAGAAATTATTTTTTTGACAATATTCACTCTTATCCGAAGAAAGGTGAATATGAAATAATTTAACAAAAGTAAATATTGAGCAATTGTATGAGACATAAATCGTTTTGTATTTTTTTTGAGCTATTATAAATATATGTGTTACATTTAAATTAATTTTATCATTCAAGCTGCCCAAACCCTTTCCGTTTGCCCGCCTTGACAATATTCTCCGCAATGACTGGTCTATAAAAACCTTTGCCATCGCCTCTTATTCGCTCTCTTGGCCGCCTTGATAACATCCTCCGCGATGACGTGTACATAGATACCTTTGCCATCGTCTCTCAGCACTTGAGTCGACAGAGCCGGTGACTTGCATCATTCGATACACGTATTAATAAGAGAGGAGGATCAGGCATAATATTACTTGAGCCGACCGTCTTACTCTACGCACTTATGTTTGCCTCAGATGAGTAGACTAGCGTAAAAAAGCTCAAATGCATCATATTTCTGAAGATAAAGAGTGCGTCTTAAGCGTGTTTAATTATTATTGGGTGAGACCATAGGTCGATGATGAAGCTGAGCAACTTACCTTAAGATTGCTCAATCGGGGATCGAGGATCCGTAGTGAGCATAGGTGGGGGCATCAAAGCTTTGGAGTCACGACGTCATTGTAGGGCTCGTGCTACAGCACGGGGGAACTTCCCCTACTACTATCCGGTGGGCTGCTATAGCGGTAACCTGGTACAGGACTGGTCTGGTACAGGCCAGGTCTGGTACCAGCATAGCCTATCTACTTATATAAATTTTTTTATATGATAGTGCTGTACAGCCAGCTCTGTCTACAGGCACTACTCAGGGCACTTAGAACTTAGGAGAGGATGGGTAAAATGAGGGTCAGTAGGGGGTGACTTACAACACTTCCGTACTCGCCAGGAGAAGTCCTGTGGGTAGTTGTATAGTTTTAGGGTAAGTACAAGCACTCTTTTACTCCCTCCTGCTTTCCATACTCGCCCTCTAAACAAGATGAAATTATTTCTTTTTACCTTGTAATTTAACCCAAAAAAATTAGGATTGCCCCCTCCATGCCCTACCCTAGCTCCCCCTCAGCTCCCCACCAGACTCCACCGCTACCTGCCCCCACACTCTTCCTTTTCCCCTAAAACTTGTTTTTCGTTTCTTTGTGGATTGTAACTACACACTTTCTTCCTTAGATATGAACTATTCTATCACACTCTCTATATAGTGTAGGTTCTAGAGTTTTAAGTAAAGTATATAGATTAAGTCCAATTCTAATGTGTCACTAAAAAAAGTCACTGATAAATCTTTAAATAAATATCTTAAATATCTTTCTATATTGAAAATTGCATTGTTTAAGGGCATGCAGTAGAATAAAATTGTTCTGTATTCATTCCTTACCCAACGCATCTGCTCCTTATCATATCTATTTTATTTTTTAATTTAATTTGTATAAAATGGAATTTGACAATTATAATAAAAAAAAAAAAACTATTATAGTTTGAACAGGGCGAAGAGCCAATATTTTCTCGAAAACTATAGAACTACATGATATATTTTATATGGTCTTTTTTGTATTTAATCAAATCAGAAATCAGCTCCTGTAAAAATCGGTTGCTCCAAATTCTAGTAAAGAATGCAATAAAAATAATACAAGTAATGATTATGTTCAAATAAATTACCTTTTTTTATTCTCATTACGTAATTTTAGATGTCTTTTCAAGTGTTCTACTTTTAAGTAACCTTTACTAAAATTTGGACAAATATTTTTTCAAAGTTTTTCTCAAGGTATTTTGGATGCCTTTGTACGTGATAATTTATGTTGAAGAACTGACAAATGTTGTACATTCCTTTTTTTTATGTTTTTCTACATTGATTACTCGTAAATAATTTTTTTTCCATATAATTATTTCACATGGATCACAACGAAAAAACTTTCTTTTATGGATTCATTATTGTCTTGATTCTGATTTCTTACTTTTAAAATTTCGGCTTACATGTTTGAAATTTATTTGTTTTTCCTGATGATGTTTATGAATAAAATTTATGGTAAACGTATTTTTAATTTGAAAAAAATTAGGAACCTTTTACTTCAATTATCATAAGATAATGAATTTTGCTTGTTTTAAGAAAAAAATACTTTTATCTGTTTTATGTACTCTCTTGTAAGTTGCATAATTAATACTTTAATACTTTACTAATTTCCTGACATATTACTCGAAAATTTTTTCGTCAAAAAATGTGTGTATTTATAATTGGATGTTAATATAGCACTGATTGATGCAGACAAATTAATGCTAATACAAACTTTAGAACATAAATTATTTGTTCTCCGCTCTCGAGGAATTTTAATACTTTTAATTTTTCTTTTGCCTATGTGCAATAATAATGACAATAATTTTTTATCTATTGAACGTATATTCGTTTTCAGTAAAAAATAAAAAACAATGGCAAATGACTAAAATATCTTATAGTTTCGTCAATGATATTAATCCTGTTCCCGTTTTTGACTACTAAAAGAATTTGACGTGAAAGTGAACACCAAAAATGATTTATATATTCCCGGAAGGTTTTGAATCATCAGACAAATCTTACAAAGTTCTATCAACTATTGTTGATGCCTTTTTTGAAATCATAGAAGCTACGTCCCAAAATATAATTCCTACTTTACGTAATTTTTATTCATCTGATTTAAACTGGAGGAACGAGCTTACTATCGTACTTAAATCCAAAGGAAGTCTAAAAGTTCTGTTAGTGGTTAGATAAAAGTGAAATAGAAGCGATTCCTGTCAAAGTCATGATTAAAGGTTTTTTTCCAATTGATAAGAAAGAGTAAGTTAACGTCCTGTATAAAAATGGTTCTCTAAATCCACCAGGACCATCAATGAAAAAAATCATTTTTTTTTAAATTTTATTATTTGTAGAAAAATAATATTTTAATCATTGTTTTGTTCTGAAAAAATTTTATGGAAAATGTTTACAAAATGTTTTGTTATATTTGTCACTATCAAACTTTATTTTTATCGATTATGTAAGTTCTGGCAAGTTACAATCTTAAAGGACATGTTTTCGGACAGGAAAATCGCGTTTAAATGTAGAAGAGGCTTATTTTCGTAATGTTTACAATCTTTTAAAAAAATTTCCTTGTATTTATTTTCAATAATGTTACCTAAAAAATTTTCTGATATAACTCACCATGCAAAAAATTTGCGAAGTTGAAAAGGTATCATAACGTTACAAACATTTTTGAAAATAAAATCTGCTTGACAATTATGTTCTACTGAAAATATAGAAAAAGCTATTTCTTTGAAAGTATCGTATGTGATATTTTTACCTGTTTTTAAATCTGCAAAAGATTTTTTACCTACTCATTTATAAAAATGTATCAATATTAATATCTTAAAAGAAAAAAAATCGTCCAAAGTTTAATCTTTTACTGTATGTATCTTTAGTACATTATTTTACAAATGGAAATTAAATTAAATATTAGTATCAGAATGGGTAAATAAGTTCACCTGTAATAAAATAGTAAATTACTATCATATAAAATATTTTAAGTCTGTGATAAATTTTTTGAATTTTATTACAAATAAATTGTGTAGAAAAATTTTGATAACTATTAAAAATATTCGGATAATCGCTGTAAAATAATTGGAATAATATGGAGTCACTTTGGCCAATTACAGATCATAAGATTACTAAAACTTATGGAAGCTTTTTCAACGCAATAATGGCAATTGTATAAAATGTTTATACAGTACGCAAAAAATGTATTGAGCATAATCCATTAAATGACAGAAATATTATACAAATATAAGTATATAGATAATCTTATATTAATGCAATATAGATGTGACAAAATTAGTTCGAATGTACGATTAATTTTCATGTTTGTTATAGCTTTTATAGTTGTTCTATGAGTACTTAAAGTGATTAGTATTTTTTTTTTCAACAAGAGCTAGTGAGTCAGGCACATTAAATAAGTAAACTGGGTACACAGGTAAAGGACTGCCTGCTGCAGCTTAGCCCAAGTCCTAGCCCAAGCGCCGAAGCTATCGTTCTTTCAATTTTCGAAATAGTAAGTCGTTCTTTTATACATTAAAGGAAAAGAAATGTGACACTTTTACAAAATTAATTTTTTTAATTTTTTAACGATACATTGTTTAATAAACTCTATGGCAATGTGAAATAGTAGTATGTATACAAAGGCAAGGGTGAATAAAGATGAGAAAGAATCACATTTAGTTCATTTTTAGTACTATTTGTGTTAATATACACTATTGCTTGCGTTATAAAAAATAGAAAAATACTATAGAATAGAGAGAGTATAATAGCATACTGAATAAACATAGAAAAGAAAACATTAGTTGTACTTTCTTTTTAAGAATTAATAAGAACAAAACTAGCAACAAACTGTAGTTTATAGATTATTGAACTACACTTATAAGAAGTGTATTGCCATGCCTGGCACGGAGTAAATAAAAAGGAAAATTGTAAGAGAAGGAGAAAAAAGGAAGGAAATGTTTTCGTTTTCGTTCGCTAGCTGGGACTCGTCAGTGTGGCCCGCTAGCAATCCAGCCACATAGGAACACAACTGAAACTGGCACTGATACTCGTACCAAATGCGATACCAAGATTCACATTGGAACTTTGCCTGTACAACGTGACCACAGTAATATATATAGCTATCTCGGGGAAAGATACTACAGACCTCATGGTAGATATCGAGTTTATATTTTTTTTCGTTGTAAAAAAGATTTTAAACGTAAAAAAATATTTAAGTTAATGTTTTCAACATTATAAGAGTTGTACTGCAATTTTTTTATTAGACGAAGTCCTTTACTAAGGCGAAAAAAGGCGTTTTAAGAGTATAAGGAGTGTAGTTAGCCCCACTTTTAGCTGTTGATCACCTCTGAGCAGCAGCAGGAGCAGCAGAAACGTACTTACTTTCTCTCTAATAGAGCTGCTTACATATCCCTGATAGCACACAACGTTTAAAAACTGTGTAGAAAACGTCGATAAAAAACTTTCAAACACATTTTAAAAAGTTAAATGAATCTTTTATAAACGTTTTAAAAACGTTAAAGATGTCCGATTTTTCTGTCATAAAATATCATGCCGCAATCGGTTTCGCATTAGTTTTTTGTAAATAATGAGTCTGATAGTCGTTACTATTCAACTTATAACACTAATACTGGCGGCCGGAGCTTGTTTATCACTTAATTTAAACGCAGAAATTTTTTTGTTTATAAGAGAATGGTAAAAACTATCATGAACTAGCTTAGATCCCCAGTATTGGTGTTATCGTCCTGATATTGACTGGCATGATTGGTTCTGGCGTGATTTTTTATAAGAACAAAAGGGGACATTTACAAGGTTTTTAGAACGGTTATAAAAAGTCCTATCAATACCAATACGAGCTTTCATTTGGTTTCTTGTCGGTTTTTCCAATCGTAAAACCGGATAAAAAGCTGATTAGTTCTAAAATGGATTTTCCAAGTAGTTTTTTTTAACCAAGATGACATTGAACATAAATAAATCAACAACGCTAGGACCTACCATCCGGATAGCAATACTAAAACTAGGGGCTAAAGTATTTTTGTTAGAAATAAAAATAACAGTTACTTTGATTTTTATTAAAATTCCAGCCAAAACACTTTAGTCTCCCAGTTTTTATTGTTGCCATCCAGATGTTTGAATCTAACTGGGTTAATTTATTTATGTTTTATTTTATACTGTTTAAAAAAATACTACTTGGAAAATCCATTTCAGAACTGGTTAGCTTTTTATCCGGTTTTACAGGTGCAAAAACCGATATAAAGCCAACAAAAAATTCTTTTTGGTATTGATAAAATTTTTTATTAGTTTTAATTGGTCTTCAATACTAGGGTCAATTTTGTTGGAAAACGTCTCAAACTTGTCATTTAAACGTTTATAAAACTTTTTTAAAACGTGTGCTATTAGGGATTTGTAGCTCGATAAAGAGTTAACTGCCCTCAGAACTTTTAAAACGCTGTTCTTGGTCTTAATAAACTATTTTATCAAAGAGAAATAATAGCACCATAACCCTTATATTGTTAGAAACTCTCATAATTTTTTACGTACAATATATTTTCTACAACGAAAAAAAAATTATATATATAGCCGTGGTCACGTGTTACAGGCATAATTTGAATCGTGTGTCAGAAACTGGCATTTTCTCAATCGCATGCCACCTTATGAATTTAAACTAAACTAAACTCCCGTACTAACATGTTCTATATATTTAAATAGTTTATAATGTTATTCTGCATTTTTTATAATTATGCAACGGACTTTTATGAGCAATGATTAAGTTGCAATAGGAGCAGTTCGATTTCTTATCACTGTATAGAGTTGTTAACTCATACAAGGTACGTAATCGGGCTATCACTGAACAAATTCTTTTTGATATCTTCAACGAAAAATCAGAGTGTTTGACAAAAAGTTGCAAATTAAATGAAAATATTGATAACGATTCTGCAATTTTGGGTATTTTTTAATACATCAAAATTTGTAAGCTTCTCGTGGAGTTAGCTGAGCCACACAGACAGCAAAAGCTGAGGAGTAAGAAGAAAAAAAAGTGTATGTCAGTGTAGTAGAAAAAAAGAGCTAAAGTTATAACTACAGCTAATACTACAGTCGCAGCACAATCGTCCAGAAACCCCGAAAATGTCTGAATACCTCTGTTTCCAATAAATTTTTACTCTATTTAGTTCTTTTTAGGCTTATGTTACTCCTCAGATGATAACCTATAGGAATCTAAGTCCCTTAGATGTGACATGGCTCGTTATGTATATATTGTTAAGGTATACATGTAGAAAAATATGGTAATTTAGGAAATGTCGACATTTTCATCAAATTTTAGACTACTTTCCGATATCTTAACCAGCCGATATTTTAGAAAGATGTTTTTTTTTTCTAATATCAATAAGGGTAAGTACATAAAACTATAAGAATCATAATATGGTGGCAGAAACAAAATGGTAAACTACTTCTCCCTTTAAAATCGTATAGATATCGGTATTAAATAAGATGAAATTAACACTACAGTACAGTAAAGGATCCGCAGTAGTTAAGAAATTAGTAGGCCAGCTCAAACTAAATGGTGGGCCACCTGTTTTTCTGCAACCCTATCGATTTGAGCTGTAATGTAGGTGTATATACATATATATATATATATATATATATATATATATACACTTTTATATATGGGAGCGTCCAAGCCAAGCGGGCAACTCGCCGCTGGCAGCAGCTTTTTTGCATAAATCACGTTCTGTTCAACTCGCTCACAAGCTTTGGGAAATAGCTAGAAAAAAAATGTAAACACATGAATCAATAGATTTTGACCTG
>JAPYYV010002301.1:0-36948 GCA_030522625.1 Copidosoma aretas | reverse complement strand
CCATATAACATGGTTAAGGTCTTCATCAAATTCACCGCATTGGGCACACAAGGGCTCATCTATAGTATTGACCCTAAACAATGAGGCTACTAGGTTATAGTCATCTGCTCTACATCTATTTATTGAAACTATTGTATTTCGATTAAATCTAGAATTATGGAACCACGTTTTAGGTGAGTTATTATGGTAAATTTTAAAATATTTTTTACCTTTGAGGATAGACTGATTAAGGCAACAGATATTTATATTTAAGTATGATACTTTTTTTAAATCTTGAGATAAGTCTGTAAAAGGTGATATAAAATTTTTTTTAGGGGTTTTATTTGTATATGACTTAGCTAATGAATCTGCTATCTCATTACCCAATATGCCAACATGAGATGGGCACCATACGAAGAAAATTTTTTCACTTGGATTTTTCGATGTGATAACATTGTATGTTTGTTTAATTTTCAAAATATAATAGTTTACTTAGGATAAAAGTTTAAGGAAAATAACGAATTCGCGGCAAAAATCCACAACATCTCATACTTTTTTTCGCTCCTCTTTAAACAGTTATAACTTTTGAACTTGATTCCAGCTTTTATTTAAGCTGAGCTTGAATACCTCAACTCTGCAAGCACCTTACCAGTATGTACATGTACTAGAGACAGACATAATGTTTTCGAGAATTGACTATAAAATTCTGTATATTTGTTGTCGATGATATTTGAGGCATAGATACAATAAAAAAAAAAAATAAAAATTCAACATACTGTTTTTATAACTATTTTTTCAGTCAATTTGAGCCAGTTAGGGCGTAAAACCCATATTATATATGTATTCATATTTATTGAAAAGTGTATGATTTTATAAATTTTCTGTCACTCAACGGCTTTTCAAATTTCCAGACAAAAAAAAAGGAATATAAATTATTGAACAACTGTTTCAAATTATCTTTATAATTTTTATTATAACTATTCTTCAATGAGATGTACTAAATAAACACCAACTAAATTACTGCAACATTTTAATTTAACTCAACCTGTAAACATAATCAATATTTCCAGGCATAATAGTAGTACTTTTACTTAATATTACTATTTTACTTTTTATCACAATAAATTGACCTTGAACTTTATCTCACTGTATTTTAATGCTCCATCGTACTTTCGACCAGTTCCATGAGTCGATTGTTCAGCAGTGTTTTTATGTCTCGAGCCATTACAAAATCCAAATGACCAAAGTTTGGATCAGGCACTGCTTCTACCGTCACAAGGTTCGGTAGTCTTTTTGACAGTTCAATGATGTTCTAAGTAATTTTATAGATATTATTCAATGTTGTAAGTGAGCGTGTAAGAAATCGCCCAAAAAGACTGTATATTTATATATTAGAAATATCACGTAGGATGACACGACAATCTAGTGGCTTCTGCATAGGAACAGTTAATACGTTAAGTTAGTATAGGCAGCATATAAAAACAAAAAAATATAATTTTTGTTTTACAATAAAAAGTCAGTCTTCGATGCAAGAAAACTTGTGCCCTAAGTATAGTAGATAAAACACCGATCATGCATAAACTGTATTATTTCTCTGTGTGTTTTATAGAAGTAAATAAGTGTGACAATAAGGCAGAAAAACAAAAATATTCCATTTTAATTGAAAGTAGCTAAGAAAAATTGTTGATTTCCCGATGTTGCTAACTATTTCCATGTAGATGACGCCAGACAGCCGTGAGTTTTATTCTCAATACGTACACCTCCTGATATCATGGGATCGCCATCACCGTAAAATAGAGCTACGGGTGCAGCGATGGCGCTGAAGTTGTAGGCTGGTGGTTTTGGTTGTCCATACCTCCGAAGGTTTTCTTTCTCTCCATGATCATACATTAGAAACTCACCTACGCATTTATAAGCATTGTATTATGTTTATATTTGGTTCACTGCATAATATAATAGTTAGATGTATTGATTTTTATAGATGTCCTTTTTTATTACCTCCCTGTATGTTTTGTATGAAATGAAGAACCGTTTGACGCGATGTACCGGCTGGAAACGCGGTGACTGCCGCCGGTAACAGGCTCTTAAAAAAGGATTATTTTATAAATCTTTTCTAACCAGATTAATGATACTACAAAAAAAAATTTATGTTTTGAATCTTAATAAATAAATAAGTACTTTATTATTACTCACATCGTCAAATTGACGGGGATTGTAACCGTTCGCTATATATAGACCACTCAGACAGTACGGATAGAACAGACTGTTTCTTTTGCATAAACTTTTGGCTATTCTTGCTATTGGAGCAGTTAATGGACATATTTCATAAATTCTTGTGTTGGCCATAAGATTCTGTAAATTACGAACAAATATATTTGAAGTACTGCAAAAACAAACCCGGTAACAAATTTTCAGCTGTTCATAATTCATACAACAAAAAAACAGCTGAAAATACAGCTAAAAATTTAGCTGTATTATGCGTTTTTTTAGCTGTATTTGTGTGTTTTTTTAGCTAATATTTACAGCTGTTTTTTTAGCTAAAAATTCAGTTGTAAATCGAGGTATGTGTTCCTATATTGTTAGCAATTTTTTTAGCTGTATTTTCAGCTATTATTTGCAGCTACATAATTTTTAGAAATTTTGTCACGAAAAAACATATCTGGGATCCTTACACGTTGATGTAAACAAAATTAGTGGCCATAATAAATTTTATCATGCGGATGATAACGCTAAAGTGGGTGACTAAGCTTATTGACACTATTATTCAAGTTGATGAAATAAAATATTGTTATTGATGGAAATTATAATAAATTAGCTTAGTTCCCCACTTTAAGTGTTATCATGAGCATGATAAGATTTAAATGGCTACTAATTATGTGTACATCAACGTGTAAGGATCCCAGATATGTTTTTTTTTTTTTTTTGACAAAATTTCTGAAAATCATACTGCTGCAAATAATAGCTGAAAATACAGCTGAATTTAAAACTACAAATACAGCTAATAGTATAACTGAAAAAATAGCTAAAAATACAGGAGCACTTACCTCGATTTACAACTGAATTCTTAACCAAAAAAACAGCTGTAAATATTAGCTAAAAAAACACACATATACAGCTAAAAAAACCCATGATATAGCTAAATTTTTAGCTGAATTTTCAGCTTTTTTTTAGTTATATGAACAGTTGAAAATTTTAATTGGAAGAGATCATATTGTAATTGTTATATGAAAAAAACAACTAATCTAAGAATATTGTTGAACATAATGAGGTTGAATCCAAATATTCTAAATGGTTCTGAAATACCATAAATTTCCGTCTTCCGGCGCACTTTTGGTATGTTTATAAACACTACTAAAATATTAGTAAATATAAAGATTAATAACACAATAAGATCTAGATAACTTTAATGTACTTAAGGTGGCGCATCACCCATAAATAGCACTAAATTTGTAATAATAAATGTACATGTCTATTGCAATCCGATAATTTAGAGATATTGTAGTAAGAGAAAGACTCTTTGAGTCAGAAAAAAATTATATGAAATTCGCATTATTATATGCGTGTATACATAAAATTTTCAAGAAGTAGTCACAGAAAACTTAAATCTTTTTTGTTTTCCTTTCGATTCCACTTTTGCAAAGCTTATTTTACTCCTTGATCGTCTTCAGATAGGGTGATCACGGAAAATTTTTAAAAGTAATAAAAGGATAACAAGTTACATGCAATTATTTATAAGGAAACGTAAAAATGTATATGTTTCCGTACAAACATTTATGCCTAACTTTTTGAACATGAAATATTTTCAAAATTTTTCCATGATTACTCTATCCAAAACCGATCGAGGAGTAAAATAAGCTTTCCAAAAGTGGAATCGCATGAAAAACCAAAAAAATTTGAATCTTCTGTGGGTATTTTTTGAAAATTTGATATATACGCGCATGTAATAATGTAAATTTGATGAAATAATTTTTTTCTGACTCAAAGGGTACCCCTTTCTCTTACTACAATATATCTGAATATCGGATTTCAATAGACATGTCTATTAATTGTTACAAATTTAGTGCTTTATATGGGTGATGAGCCACTTTAATGATGTAATATACTTGAAAAGGCATTATTTCTTGTCTAGAAAGTATTTGTAATCATTTATAATATATAAGCTCCACTTTTCAGCGAATATTTTTCGAATGGTATCTCACCACTTTTACAGGACCACTATGTCCTGCAACACATTCCAAGAAATATCAGTTATGCAGCAGTGTTTTTAAACAACTATTTTTGAGACTGGAGTTTTGAAAATTCTCAGACAGTACGGCAGAATGCCTCTAGTTATATCAGTATTCTTTGTCAGTTCAGTAAAATAAAGAATCGTCGAATCGTTTGATTAACCACAAATAATAACGTTACTTTCAACATATCGCCAACGTTATACATCATTTGTGCAGCAGGCGGAAGCGGCCATGAGGTCCATAAAACAGCTGGTGCCAAATTTATAACTAATTTCATTTTTTTGTTGTACTCGGGCTTGGTGGACAGTAAAATGTTACTTATAGTCCCACCCATCGAGTGGCCCACATAAATCAACTTTGATTGTTGCGTTTTCTCCAAAATGTAGTCAATAAATGCTGTAACATCCAGTAAGGCCATTTCGTGGTAACTAAAAAAAAAAAAAAAAAAATAAGGTAAACTATAATATTAAAGGTATAGAACTTTTTATTGAAGATATAGGTTCGAGTCATACAATTTTCTCATAATTGATCGTATTTCTGTTCACGTTATCGACATATTACATCAACGTAACATTTGTAATACTCACTTAATTTTAATCCGTTTACAAATTAATTAGAGAAAAATTCTTGTATGCGCTATAGTTTTATACTAGAATTAGAGTAAAGCTAAAAAATAAGTTTGCACGGAAAAATTTATCACCTGTATGCCCAGAATTCCGGATTATAGTCCGGCGATAATTTTACATGCGAACGGCCGTAAGTGTTGCCGCGCACGTTACCCGCCCAAACATCGTAGCCAGCGTCGACCAACAAGTATGCTGAAATCATTATTTACATGATTTAAACTAAATTACTTATTTATATCACGTCTTACCTAACCTGAAAGTAAATGCTTACTGAGCCCTACAATATAAATGTTCATACAACCATGAGGAAGACGCACGGAGCTATAGTACTACAAGGAATCAATTGAGCCCAAATTCATTGTACCCTATAATCTGCAGTTGCGAATTGAGAGATGAAAGTGGGATCATGTGATCATAACAGAGTACCGAGGAACTAAGTATCCGAGATCCAACTTTTTTTAAAAAGTAATTTATTGAATGACCTAAAATGTATACAGGAACTATAAAATTATAAGAATAATGTGTGTCTTCTCATAATTTTCGAATTTGCGTAAAAATTACGAAAGGATTTTCAGCCTTACGAGAAATTACGTCAAAATCGGAAATTTTTACCTTAAAAGCTCTCTAGCTTCCACATTACGAATACTGTTTTTCCTACCGAGGGTGTATCAGGGTTCCAAAAAGGCCCGAGGTAGGAAAATGGGATTCGACACTTATGTGCATCCGACCAGGGGGGTCCCAACGATTCAGGCACCGGAGACCGCCCTGGAGAGATGCACATTTGTGACGAAATTATTATTTCTGGCCAGGCCATACTCTATACATACGGAGGCAGAGATCCATTATTGTGATGTAACGATTTAACCAACAAGTCAAATATAAAATCCAACGAATTATTTATTGTGAACATCAACATGTTTTTTTTTTTTTTTTTTACAAAATACTTTATTAGTAAGTAAAACTCTGAGGAAAAATAGAAAAATAATTTAAAATAAACATCTCAAATATATTATTTTTATAAGGAATTCCCAACTAAAACAGTATATTGAATTTAAAAGAAAGTTATTACATCAATATGTACGCGTTGATAATTTTATCAACATTTCGGTAAATAATATTAATCTTGGTTTTTGTTACAGAAGTATCATCATTATTATAATAATAATTATTTTTTTTATCATTATCATTTTTTATTATCATTATTTTTATTACTATAATTGTATTATGACTAAAAAAATTTAATATCGTTATGATAAATATACAAGCGTTCTCAAAAAAAAAAATTAGAACAATTATTTTTAACAAAATACTTTTTCTTTTTTAAAAAATTTTTTTTTTCAATAAACTGAGCCTTTTTAGGTTGGCGTTCAGTGTAACTAAACGTAGCTCAATAAATATTCACGATCTTTAAGTTTTTTATTGTTACCCCTTGGTGGAGTCTTAATTGCTCATCGAGTGCTTATGCACTATCCCAAAAATTTATAAAAACACATCATCAATTTGTAAGAAATTTAACGATCTTCCAAATTTTTTGACTAGAAATAACTCAAAATGACAATAAAAAGCTGGAAAATTAACTTAATAATAAAATTGATTTTACAATCAAAAAAATCAAAATAAAAAAAGCAAGGCAGTGATTTCAAAATTTTTTTTCAGCTGTAGTAATAATCGAGAACCAAAAAAAGTCAGGGTAATCTTAAGATATAACTGATTATATGCAGAAACACACACATTCAAACTTCAATAACTAATTATTCTTGCTAAATTTCGGTTTGATTGATTATTTGTTGGAGGACAAAATAAGTATAGTGTCATTCTCTATTGGCTCTTCATTACAATGCAAGTGCATTGCAGGGGTATTTTTATATTTTTGACAACAAAAAGAGATACATCGAAATAATTGAAAAAGATCATCAAAAAATCTCACCAAAATCAATATTCGGGCCCCAAAGAATCCACTGATCCGAAGAAGCGAAGAGTCCGTGTTGAAAATAAACAATGGGCTTCCCCGGAGCTTTAGGTTTTGATGGACTTCCGGGTATTCGGTGCACGCGTACTGTATAGCCGTCTTTCGTCGTCACTCTGTGTTCCTCAGCAGGGTAGCCATGATCGTCCACCCTAGCCACCTTTTTTTCGCAATCACAATCAATAGTGTTTCATGTAACAAAGGGGAGTAAAATGGTCACATTTAACATTTTCTTCGATGATACGTACGTGTAAATGTTTATCGGTAGTACTAGGAAAGTTGTCGCATATATATGTAAGTGTTAACTTAGAACTCAACGCCATGACGTTTTTGACTTGCGAAAAAATATTGTTACTATTATCAAAAATTTAGAATACAAAGCAAAGTATGCACATCACGAACAAATTTCTGAACAATCGGACAAATTATCATGAACAAAATAATAGTTAACTGTCATGAAAAACGTATCTGAAGGAGGTTATAACGAATTAAACTTTTTTACAGTAAACATTTAAAAAAATCCTATACGTTCATTTGTATATGCTGCCCATAACATATTCAAACTTTGAAAAAGGTAGTCTCATGTTTTGCGACAAATTAAATCGTAACGTTAGGCGCTTATACATAAATATATGCAAGCGCTTTTGAAGACGCTGTAAGATGTGCACTTTCTACCACATCTCCCAAAATTGTCTACAGATTTTTATAAAAAACCAGTGTGTTATTGTAAATAATAGATGAAATAATGTATCAAAATTCGAGGGGACCAGAAGAAATCATTGTACATGAATTTGGTTACGAAATTTTTGCACCAATCAGCGATGTTATATATGGTATTATGTAAAATGGCTTTTACGACTTATCGATAATAATCATGTCATGAAAACCTCGTTACCTCAAATTAACTTTTGAGGTTAACTGTCCCTTATAACTCCCTTAAATTATGAAAATTTTTAATCAAATACTTTAGGGGTTGAAAGCGATGAGGCAACAAATTTTGATATTTGAGTGTACACAAGCCTTGATCTTTACGTATGCAAAATGTTACGTACATATATATATATATAAATTCTTTAATTAGCCTTGTGACGTATATGATATTTTTATTCAATAATTTTGTGCATTACAATTTTATACAGGCAAATTAAAGAACAAGTAAGTCGATTGCAACGTAAAATAGTACATGAAAGATCATCTACACTTCAGAAAATGAGCAAATAAATTTTTAAACGTGATAAATTATAAGAGCACTTAAAAATTTTCGCCAAAGGTGGCAAAACAGGTAAAGCCAACCTCATATAGTAAATCAACAAACGATTTTTGTCTGTATACGTAAATGATAACAAAAAGTATCATAAGCAAAATTTGCTGCCATTTAAAAATTAGTATCCATTAAATAATTTTTAGAAATAAGTAGGCTTACTTACAAAATCAATACTTTCAAACTTATCAAAAGCTGACATATCATAGCCCAGTTTTCTTGCCGCCATATGAACCCGACTGCGTATATACCTTTCAAGAATAAATCTACCTGGTTTGTTACCAAAAAATGGCACTAACTGAGGTGAAACTTGGACCCAACACAGGGTTAGTATTAGGAACATAGTCTTAAAAGCAGTTCTTGAAATTGTCATTTTTCCTTTTGACTGATACAATTTCTCTGTACTGTAATAAAATAGAGTCCAATAGATAAATAAATACATATTGAAATAAATAAACAAACAAATGATAAATAAATATATGAATTCAAAACATTTATAAATGAATGAATTTATTAATAAAATAATTCGATATTTACTTTTTGTGTGTCACGAGTGCTGTTGCTTTTTCAATAATGTTTGTTTGTCAATCGCGTTAAATTAGTGGTATATTTGTGCACAAACATTTTTGATGGGTGTCCTTATTTCCCGCCATTTAATAAAACTTTTTTGTAAACGATAATCACACAGACATTTAAAATGTTTCAATGCAAGAGGACTGAAAAATGATAGGAATAAAAAAAAAATCCTTTGAATACTCTTGTAAATGGTTTGTAAAAGCCTATGCGGTATTTATATAATAATTTTTTAAATAGCACAGTTTATATATTTACGGTAAAATAACCAAATGCAAAACTTATGAGAACCTATTAAGTTCGATCACTGAGTATTTGAAGTCAGCCCACATGATTTTGCAGCTATTATTAGAACTTAAGCTTTTTTCGATTGAATCTGCATTAGAAAAGATTATTTTTTTTTTGGTCCAATTTTTTAAAGTTACTATAGGGGGCTCCGTCCCTGCACGCTTCGCACGCGAACTCCCAAAATTTAATCAAACATATTTAATTTCATGATTTTCAAAGAATAATATGATGATTCATTATCTGACAACGTATAGTCATAGTTCAATCTAGCGATGTTTGTGATCAATCATACATCGTACGTTACTTGGATCGTTCGTTCGTTGAATGTAGTGAATTTGGAAAAATACTAAAGTCCATCGGTCACCAAGTAAAGTCTAAACGTCTCTTGGATTATTATCATTAATCAATCATACACACTGATATGAAGACGTTTTTGTCAGAGCAATGTACTATGATTATAAATGAAGAAAACACACTCATAACATTTTATTGACTTGTATTCATCTTCCAGTGCAATAAATCCTTCATAACATAAAAAAGTAAAATGTTCAATCATCTCGACAACTTCTAGATCAGTACGTAATGCTATAGTGATACGAGTTTCTTTATGCTACCAACAACACTCACCTTTAACGAGGAGATAACAAATTACTACAACAGAAACACATGAAAGCCGAAGTGATCGCTTCGACAAGCCACTTGCTACTATTGCTGTACCGCGCGTGAGCCGAGTACAGTACTTCGCTGAAGAGTGAGGAGCAAGGAGCTTGGGGGCGCAGATTCTTATAAAAAACTGAAAATTTTTTTAATTCGAGTGCACCTTATGTTTAAATTGATTTAATTTTTCAAACATGTTAAACTTTCTATTCAAAAAATAACATAAACAAAATACACAATTTATACCTTAAAAAAAGACGGATCTTTTATAAATTTGTACAACCACAACCTCCAAACTTTTTGAAATATCAGATAATTGACCATTAAATGTACTAATTAAAATAATTTATAAAAAAAAAACAGAACTTTACATAATTATTCACATGTATAGCGTCTCATTAGACACTGACGCGCTGACTTGCAGTAGAGTAAGCCTTGACGTGTGAAAATTGATGAAGGTAGAATGTGTAATTTTTATGATTGTATATACAAAGAGTGATTCAGCAGAATTGCTCTTCTCAAATTGGTTGAATCTTGTGTTAACAATTTTCAAAATTTCCTATGATAGTTTATGCTTTTCCAGTGAATAAACCCAGCAGCCTAGAATTTTGAGCAAAATCACGAAAGCTCTTTTCAAAATGCAGCAGTATCACGTAAATTTGTTCTTTCAACAAGAGAATAAGAGATATTTTGAAAAATTACTCACTAAGAAAAAAGATGATGATAAAATTAGACACACTTGAACGTGTTTCTCGAGTATACATATTTCACTTTTCTTCTGAGTGTACTTCATTATCCCTTTCAAAATACAAGTATTTACAATTCTAACGTGAACTACTTATAACTTTAGTGATAATAAATCTGGAAACTTAACTCTTTCAGAATCAGAGTAAGATAACATTTTTTGCTGGCCCATCCCCATCAGGCAATAATGCGGTGGTGATATTAAGTTGCGAGTCTATTCGTGCGTAGACAGCATGTAAACAAATTAAGGACTGGAATTACTTTCATTAAAAGAGCAGTTTTTCAAAACGATGAAGTGTTTCGATGGATCTGCGTATATGCAACAATGCAATGCACATCTGAATGGATATTGAGAGAAGAAAAAACTGGTGAAAACGGAAAATGCTTGAGTGTTAAAATATTCGTGCTTCAAGGTTTTCTCAGCATTTTATGTTCCGCGATGAAAAACAAAAAACAAAGACACGAAAAAAATGTATTGTATATTTTTGTTTAATATTTTCAATCAGTTACGCAGGGCCATATATTTTTCTCCATCTTATTATTAACATATTTGTATGCAACAGTTTTTTAAAATCATGTCCCATTTCAGATTTAGTAAATTCCTTCATTGATACATTACCATTAGGTATCGATCAGAATAAAAAAAAATCGCGTTCGAAAATGGCATGATATTTTAGCAAGTGGGTTTTTTAAAATCACGTTACGCGTGTCTGAATCCGTCACATGAGAATATAATTTCAGTACGGTACATAACGCTGACTCGCGACCGAACGAACCCCGACGCGCGAGAAAATCGACAAAGTCGAACCGTCTGATTGTCATAATTGCACGCATCCTTGCCATACATAATTCTTCCGAAGAATGATTTCGTGCGATTATACCCCCCACTCGCAAAACGTCCGATAAACATATGGGATTCGAAGGATCGTCGAAAACTGTTTCCCGACTGCAATCGCGCTGCTCGCCTTTTCGAAAACCCCCGCATCATCATCCCGTATCTCAACCCGCGCTTCGGAGAACGGTGACTCGGCAAAATTACTAGAGGAGAACACGAAAAAAAAAAAGAAAAAAAAAAAAAAAAAAAAAAAAAAAAAAAAAAAAAAAAAAAAACAGTTCCCCACTCATCTTCATTAATTCCAGCGCGATCCGCACGTGCAAGTACATACAGGGCATCCCTCTCGCAAGCTCGCATACGTCGACGTGCGACCTACAACCCTTGAACCATCAAAAGTGCGCGCGCGCACCGACCCCCGGCACCCCTCTCTGCACCCCCTTTTCCATATACTTCAGCGACAGCGGCGTCGCCGCAGTCGGTGCCAGCTCGCGCGGAAGCTCGCGCGCAGCATCCCTCCGCGACACTCGTCGTCGTCGTCGTCGTCTTTGTCATCAATACTCGCGGTATTGTTCATCGACGTCCCGCGCGCACCGGCCGGCTCTCGCCCGTCATCGTCGCCCGGCCCAACGGGCGTGTCGCGAGCAAGTGCCGCGTTGTATCAATAGCCCCGCGGCCTCCTCCCCCGGCCCTCCCTCCCGTATCGCGCGCGTCTCGTCTCGCGCTGTACCTTTTTCCCTGTCGACCCTACGCACACTCTGCGGGAGCTCGAGCGTCCGGCCGAGTTCGCAGGGCTCGCTGTTGCGATGGTGCACTCGTACACGCCGAGCGAGAGTGCGTCCGGCGGTCGTTGCGCGCGTGAATAATCGCAGTGCGAGGGGGGCGAGAGGCGGTCGGGGCTGGACCGAGACCTTGACCGAGGTGTGCGAGGACTGCGAGGTGCAATGGGTGGTAAGTAAAGTGGTGTTAGGTCCGCGCGTGCGCGTGACTCGTGCGCGGCGCACGATGAAAGTGGTTTTCGTTGGAATTTCGGTTTGATTTCGGCTCATCGTGCATCATCGCTGTACGATCGCCTCGGGTCGAGCAGCGCGCAATTTATTTCGCATCAACTTTTCGGTCTTTGATCGTTGCGAGGAGAGAGCGCTGTATTAATAGAGCACGGAGGTAAGGAGGTGGGATGGTTTCGGAAAATTTTTATTACTGTGTTCGCGTCGTCGATTGATTTTTGTGGTGAATCGTGCATTGGAAACTGTATCGCTTTTGCCCGCGACGATACGATCAAAGGAGAGAGAGAGAGTCGAGCGTTGGGCTGACTATGGCTATTTTTAAAAGCGGCGAGACGATATCCGCCCGAGATAAAATTGCGATCGACGCGATAAAGTTGCTTTATGATCAACCTCTGTGCAGGGATATAGTGCACACGTTGTCGTGCATTTTTCATTCCATCTTTTGATAATTCAGAATCATTCATCGTGTAATGTCTGTAAAAATATCAGCGGAGTAATTATTCATCCGAGATTACTTTGTACGCCTTGGTATGGTGATTAAAAATTTCGTGATTACGTAATTATTAAAACGCTGATGCCGATTGTAAATTTGAAAACTGAAAAAACTTTTGTAGGTGCAAAAGCTATCGCAGGCAAATATTATTTCGCCAATAAATTAGAAAATAATGCAACACATGCTATCCAATAAGTTTTATCAAGAATAACTAGATTTTATTCATAATTCTCGATGATGATTTTTTATTTTATTCAGAAATTGAAGAAATCCCAGGAAAACTAAGCCAAGAGGAATTCTCATCTTGATCTTTCACATCTTATGCTACATGTATTACTGCATTTCGCGTGAGTGGCCATGACGGAGTTTTTTATTCTGCTGAAAAGACAAAAAATGCAAACGAACCGATGCGCAAATCATTTTAAGGCTGTGGTAGTAAAAAAACAGAAGCTTGATACGTCGAATCTTATTTCGGAATATACGAGTTTGTCGCGGATAATGTTTATACTTAGCGCTCGTATGCACGAGAGGGAAAAATGAAATGTAAAAATCGTGTTTTTAGCGACGCATAAATTCCTGTATACAGTTTTTCGCGTCATTTGACGAATGATTAATTATGTCGTACGTCACTGTGAATTCAAGCAGATAACATTAGAAACTTCGAAAGTGTGGTTCTTATAACAAATTTTTTTACAAAATGCAAATATTTATTTTATAAATAACCAACCCGATGTGACATCATCCCAAGAAGCGTGTCTGTATATCGTAAACATCAATTAAATTTCGCGTAAAAAATTCGATACGTACAAATTGGCTGTTCGTCGGTTTAGTCATTTTTGATACTATTTTATTTGTGCTACTATTTATACGATACATTCTGCCAATAGTCGAGATTCAAACCGATCTTAGTGAAAATACATGACATAGAAGGATAGATTTATCGGTAACCCTTTTATGTCAATATTCATCAATTGCTTTTGCACACCAGAAGTAGATGCTTTATTTGCACAAATATGAAAATCAAATTTTTATTACTGAATTATTTACTTAATTTTTTTTAGTAACCGTAAAGAAAGGGCTTGTTGACGGGATTTTATTTTATTTTTTAATTTTATTTCAAGAACTAAACATAAGGTATTTAAAATAATAACATTCAGGCATCCCCTTGTTTTTGTGTATATACTAACAAAAATCCTTTTCGCACATACGTATATTAAAAAAATGTTGCTTGCCCAATGAATTCCATGCTATCATAACTGTAGTCTACTAAATTGTTGATTAGATTACATTTAATAGTATTATTTCGAATAAAAAGTTAATAATTGATGTTCTGCAATACAAACAAACAACTGCAGCCAACAAAAATTTCAATGTTCACATAGAATGTCCTTAGTCTATTTTCGGCACCTAGCGAATTATTTTTCCTCACACACTCATTATCTGTATGTTAAAATGGTTTTGGAAACTACGGAGAGGTTTCTGTATGCATGTGGAATCAGGTGGGGATTGCTAATTTGAATATGACCGAGATAATTTGTTTTATTATACGATTGTCGTGTGTTACAGAGATAAAATTAGAGCAATATTAAATTTTAAGAAACTCGTATATCTTAGCTTTGGAGGTCGAATGCAAAACCATGAAATATTAGATGCTCCATGAAAAATTTAACTAATTTGTTCAGCTTCACCCTGATGCGAGTTGTGCACGATTATACAATTTTTTATGAAGTTAAAAAAAAAGTATCATCAAATTATGTGACGAAATGTAATAGTTATGATATAAAAATATTTAAAAAATCAACAAAAGTATATTATTAAACTTCGCAACAGGGCTCCCCCGACTTTCAAGTTCTTTTTTTGTATCCACAAGATCAGACGGCATTATTACAATTAGTCACGGAGATTAACATGTATGATCGCTTATCAGATAGTGCGAATTGATAAGATACGCGTTAGAAGAGGTGACGAATTCACCGAACGTCTTCAGTTCCATCTCGAGTACGGGCTGTCTGTTTGTAAGCGGAGCAACGTAAGCGACGCGCTTTTTTCACGCATGAAAAGTAATATTTTCCACGCGTTCACTCGATTTACTATTCAATCGATCGAAAGAGTCCCTTTTAATATTATAGTCTAAATATATAGGCTTTATTCTCAATTTCAATAGTTGTCGCAACCGTTCTCCGTTTGAAAAATGAAATAATAATTATTTTTTTTTTTTTTTTATTTCCGAGTAAGAAACAATAATATTTCGATAGTGCAGTGCAGTATACAGAAGTGTTTGAAAAAATTTCCATCGAGCGTCATACCAACGTACAGGCGTTCGTCGACGGAGCGCATCCGGTCTCAAGTTACACGAGTGGCACGGGAACAAAAAATTAATCTCAGCACCTTGACTGCAGGGCTCTTTAAAGCACTTCGTACTCGTGATAACTGCTCTTTTCCACCCTTGCAAATATACATCGTTCACGTACATTTCATTTACAATATCGCTTATTGCGCGTAGCCACGGAAAAAAAAAAAGATGTTCAATCGTCTCGTCGGATTTTTCAGTCGGATGAGCCGTCATCGGTAAACCGAAGACAAAAGGATGGCGTTGCTTTGGCGGATCGTGCTGCTGGTTCTATGTCCCCTCGTGACTTACCAGGTATAACTTTTGTTTCTCGTTGAAAAATTCGACTCATCCCTGCCAGGTGTTCGCGAAAAGTATAATCGTTGTTGCGTGATTTTTGTCCGCATCAGCACTCGCTACCCTCCCTGCCGAGTTACATCGGCGCGGTCGTCGAGTACACGCCCGTGACCAAAGAATCCGGGGACGGACGCCGGCTCGGAGACGTCAATGCCGACAATTACCTGAAGTTCATCGAAAAGGCCAAGGAACACGTGAGTGCGCTCTGTAAACATTTATTATCCCGCACGATCGGGAAAAATCCATGAAAGCCTGCAGAGTAGGTCCGCTGCACCTGTGTCCAACTAATCAATTTTCCCCGCTTGAACGTACTGTCAGTCGGTCGACATCATTGTGTTCCCCGAGTCGAGCCTGTCGCTGTCGTCGTCGAAGAACAAGACGATAGCCCGAAGCGAGGCCGCCTCCTACATCCCCGATCCGAGGGACAATGTCGTGCCGTGCGAGAATCGGCGGGGCCGGGGGCCCCGCCGGTTTGCGATCCCTTTTTTTTTTTTTTTTTTTTTTTTTTTCATCGTTAGTTTTAAAAAAATCATCAGTGACATCGGCTTGGCTTTCCCGTAACATTATAAACCCACGCAGGTGCCCCGACGAAGCGATTTGATTACAATACTTTCGGTACTGCACGTATCTCGGGTTGGGCAAACTCGCTTTTCTCATCTTGGAAAGATCAATTCGAAAGACCGGTTTAGCACTTTTTTGAGATCGCGCGTTCGAGCCGTTTTTGAATTTTACTCGAACTGTCGCACCATGTTCCCATTCCCGCCCAAGTAATCGCATCGATAAAAAAACGCCGGCCCGCTGATGCTGCTGCAGTCGCTGTCGAGGCTGTCGTGCGCGGCCGGGCAGCACCGCATGTACGTGGTGTTGAACCACCGGGAGAAAGTCGACTGCCGGGCCAACGCCCCGGGCTGTCCCGCGGACGGCCTTCTGATCTACAACACCCACGTGGCCCTCGACCGCGACGGCCGGGTGGTCTCGCGCTACCGCAAGTACAATCTCTTCGGCGAGCTCGGGACCAACAGGACGGCGCGGCCCGTGCCCGCGTTCTTCGACACGGACTTTGGCGCGAGGTTCGGGCAGTTCGTCTGCTTCGACGTGCTCTTCGAGTCCCCGGCCGTCGAGCTCGCCCGCGATCTGGGGATCACCGAGTTCGCGTACTCGGCGCACTGGTACAGCGAGCTGCCGTACGCGTTCAACAATCAGATACAGGCTGCCTGGGCGTACGCCACCGACGCCAATTTCCTCGCCTCGGGGCACAACGACCCGGCCACTGGGAGCGGAGGTGAGTTGGGAGCTTGCTTTTTTTTGCCGCGCACGATTCAACGCACCGTATCGTTGCACGATTCGGGCACTTTTTTCGAAAAACGAACATTTTTGTTTTGTTTTTTTTTTCCATCACGTTTGCAAGGTAAATTGGATCTATCTTTGTCGATTTTTGTTCGCGCAAAGGGAGAACAAAAAAATCTGCCCGGATGGATTTTTTTATCCTTCGGAAAATAAATCGTGACTCGCGAGATGATGTTGCACGCGCGGAAACGAACGAACGACAAGTTAATCCTTCCACGTAAGGATGAGTCGTGGTATAAACTTTTTTCAATACACCACTTGTCGATGATAATCTTTTTCGTCACAAAGTGCATAATCCTCTCTCGTTTCCGGTATACGCTTGATCCCCGACCGATGATCGTTTCGGCAGAAATTTTCCGCAAATATTCCATTTTCGGATGAAATTTTTATTTCATCTCGCATCGATCGAGGTGTTCAAAGAAAAAACAAACAAACAAACATCATTGCTCATCTTCGTTTCACAGGAAGCGGGATTTTCATCGGCCGCCAGGGCCCCGCGCACGCGGTGTCGACGGACCTGCCGGCGAACGTCCTCATCGTCGCCGAGGTCCCGAAAAAAATCAACGGCAAGCGCGCACCGATAGCCAACCAGAGCAGGCTCCGCTACGAGTTCAACAAATCGGAGATCTCGACGTCGCCCGAGGCCACGGCCAAGCCCAACGGCAGTTACTTTTACCAGACGACGAACCTGTCCGATTACTCGTCGGAGCTCATCGGAACCGAAAAAAGCAGCGCCTGCGGCAAGACCCTGTGCAATCGAGGCCTGTGCTGCGAGTTCGAGCTGAAGATCAACTTCGACCGGGACGCCGTTAAGCCGGGCAGCGTGTACTACAGGTATGTGTGTTCCAGATGGCACATGGCAAGCTACTTGTCTGCCGTTGCGGAATCGTTACAAGAGAGTTTCAGAAATATTGTGAACCGAGCTTTTGGTCGAAAGGTCAATTTGAAAAACCAGAATCACGCGACTCCTGTTGAAACGTTTCTGAAACATTGTTGAAGAGGTTCCCTGGAACGAGCAGACAAGGAACTTGCTACCGGTTCCAAAAAGTTGCAGAAACGTCGTGGAAACGTTATATTTTCCAACGTTTCTGTCACTCTCGCCTTCAACCATCACGGGAATTTCAACGTTTCGGAAACCTTACTTGAACTCTGTTGGAAACGTTTAGCCGTTCCATAATCAACGTTCCTATCGGGAGAGCACGCTAATCATCCCTACCAGCACAATGCAACGCGCGAAAAACGAATTCTTCCAGATACCGGCTGCTCGCCTTCAACAACACGATGTCGTTCGCCGGCCGGGGCTCGGGCGAGGCCCGGATCTGCGGAGTCGTCGCCTGCCTGAACGAGACGATCGAGAGCTGCGGCCGGCTGTTCGATCCGGGCCGGGAGCTCGCCCTGCCGACGCGGCTGTCGGTGCGCATTGGAATGCCGGTGGACAAGCTGGAGAGGACCGTGTTCCTGCCGGTGACGCTGCAACGGTCGGGGCCCAGGAGCTCGCCGGTGCCGCTCAACGTCACCGGGTTCACGCTTGCCATGGACGGGGACGCGGGCCGCTACGACATGGGACTGCGGGAGGCGCGCGACGACCTGCTGACCTTCGCCGTGGTCGGCAGGAACTTTGGGAGGAACGGGGCGGCCGGTCTGCCGGTCCTTTCGGCGCTGGTCTTGATTGCCGTCGGAGGGCTGGTAAGCGCGCATTGATGAACTTTGACTAAATTTGAGTTGCGGTGCCTGCTGTGGCGTGATTGAGTTTGTTTCTTACCAAGGTGGATCATGGTTCTTGTGGAAAACTGTTGTCAATGGTCTGCTGTTTTTGAGAAAGGAGTTGATGGGTGTAGCGCGCGACTGGTATAATATAGTAGCGTGAAGTTCGTAAGCGAGGTGTTTTTGTGAAATACTGTGTAATTTGCACGATCATTAAGATGGTTATTATTGAACGTTTGTGTCGAATTGATGCTCCGGACGAATACGAGTTTTACCACTCGTGTCGCTGTAATACTTTATATATTTTCACACCGCGTGTTTTTTCGGAAAAATAAATATATTGCAAGTAATAAGACGTACGTTTTTCATCGAAGAAAGTTTCAAGGTTGTCAGGGATGAAGAAATAATGTTGTTCTTGGTTCGAGAATTTCGGAAAGACGATTTTTTAATCGAGCGAGAATATTTTAATGACCATAAAAATACATATCAGTTAGAATGTAGGCAATCGCTACAAAAAAAAATCATAGATAATTATACGCGATTATCATATCGATGCAAAGAAAGGTATAGGAATAAACGAACAATTAACTGTTGTTTTTTTACGAACCACTGAATAAAAAACAAAACAAAAAAATTATCCGTGAAAACACACGAGTCTACTTATTTGTATAACTAACTTCAACCCCCCTATACACCTAAGAATCAGGTTGAGTAATATCTCTACCTGAATTGTCTAAGATAAGAAAGCCAAGTATTGCGCAATCAAGTAGAAATTCTACGAAAATTTCCCGGACAAAACGAGTCCATCGGTAAGGCAAACATAGTATGTAATAGCCAAGCACACGCTGATATCTCAATAATAATAGTAGTACATGCACGATACGGCTGGTGCTCGAAAGTGGCCGTTGATGGATTGAAGATGAGTGGAGAAAGAGAGATGAGAGCCTGTGTATAAAAGGCTATCTACTAGTGCTATAAGATCGCAGTTGTTACGGTGAACGTGCTCGCGATTCATCCTCGCTTGTGCTATTCATGCGCGTACAGTGTGCGCATGGAGTATGAAGCTGCAGCCGTTTGAAATGGAGAGTTCGATGAAGAACATTTTGTGCTCATTAGCATCGTTATTGTCGTTGTTGGTGTTCGCAACGTTGCTCGCCAATGGACAGGCAGAAGTCAATCCGGTGGTCATTGTCACCTGGAACTATCCGAATGCGACCCAAAAAGGTATACACGGGTATTTCAGCGAGAACAACAATTATTCATCATACCGATCGAAAGAAAATAAAAAATAAAATGACACGACGCGTATGATCTAGCCTGGGAAACGCTGTTCGCCGAGAAACGAAGCGCCCTGGACGCGGTTGAGCAAAGCTGCGCCCTCTGCGAGCAGATGCAGTGCCGCGGTACTGTGGGCTACGGTGGAAACCCGGATGAGAACGGGGAGACCACACTGGACGCCCTTATAATGGACGGGTGAGCGGGGATACGATGCAATGACTGCAACCTCAACTAAAAATATGTATTACACATCAGAAATGGACCTTTTTGTCGAATACGTGACATTATTTTTTCGAGTATCAAACTTCGTACCAATTCAGCGAGTTCAACGTTTTTATTTTCATCGAAAGTCGTACTTATGGTCACTTACAAACATTCTTGGAGTACCCATGGATGTGGAAAAGAGCGGATTTCAAAAAATAAAAATCTTAAACTCGCTTTGTAAGGACGTTTGGAAAAAAAAGAAAAAAAAAAAAAAGAGTCAACTGTTTTCGACTCGTAAGCCCGTTTCTGTGACGGCAATCAATGCAACCGTGTAAAATTTTTCATCGAAAAAGTTTATCATAATATGATGTGCACCATTGTTACAAAACGCAGTGTTACAATGGACTTGGGCGCGGTCGGCGGGATGAGAAACGTCAAGGACGCGATTTCGGTCGCCCGAAAGGTCATGGAGAACACCAGGCACTCTCTGCTCGGCGGTGAGATGGCGGCCGACTTCGCGGTTCAGATGGGGTTCAAGAAGGAGAGCTTGCAGACCGACAAGTCGCGCGGGCTGTGGGAGACGTGGAAAGCAAAAAAATGCCAGCCCAATTTTTGGGAGGTAATGTATAATATACATTGAATCGATCGAGTCGTCACTCGATGGAAATTTCATCGACTATTTTTTATTGATCCGCACTAATGCCGTTGCAGCTGTTTCGGACTTTCTAGACGGGGCTGGTGGTAGGTCTAAGTAATACAGGATACATCAACATAAATAATAGTAAAAATAATATAAAATTATTTGTCGTGACGTTAATAATTAATTCATTTGCGAGTGCTCCATAGTATACTCAATATTCGGCATGAGCTTAAAATTGAGTACTATACTTGAGTTTTCTCAAAATTTTTATGGTTTACCCACTATTTTTTTGTCGGGAATCCATTCTTCATGCACAATACCAGGATAGAATGTTTCATGTGCAATTATAATTATTTATAAACAAATATGATAAGGACTTGCAAAGAAATTTACGCAAGAGGAACAGTGGTATTGTGCGAATCTTTCAGCATTTTTTTTCTTCGAAGTGAAATGCTTGATCCACCAGTTTCGAAAAAGAAATGAAAAGTGCAGCGCTTGAACTATAACTTACAATTTTTTTAATAACAATCCGCACGAGCCACCTTGCATCGACAGTGTTTTTTTGGAAACGTTTCTTTGATCCAACCCAAGCATCAAAATCCCACTCAAAACTTCCCCTTGGACATCAAATCAACAGCAAGCAGTGGCTTTTAACTTTGTTCCCCCTCGCTTTTTGTTCCCCGCACAATTATCCGCCCGACCGTCAGAACGTGACGCCCGATCCGTCCTCGAGCTGCGGCCCGTACCACCTCGCCGTCGGCCCCCAGTCCCGCGGCGATCCGCAAGGTAGCGGTCCCCGCAGCGACGAGGACAACCACGACACGATCGGCGTGTTGGCCCTCGACGCTTCGGGCCGAGTCGCCGCGGGCGTTTCGACCAACGGCCAGAGGTACAAGATACCCGGGCGAATCGGGGACTCGGCGGTCACGGGCGCCGGGGCCTACGCGGCCGGAGACGCGGGCGCGGCCGCTGCCACGGGGGACGGCGACGTCATTATGCGCTTCTTGCCCAGGTATATATGTTCTACCTGATCATCGACTCGCAAAGTGCCTTGATCAAGAGCCTTTGATGTCGAGCAAACAATTCCACCGGGTCTGTCGGTTGGATCCTCGAAAAATGTTGGACGCGCGTTTTTTCATTTTTCGCGCAAACACGAAGATACAGCTTGGCACAGCGATCGTGGCCTGATTCGCCCCCTCTCCAAAACTTTGACTTGCTCCAACTTCGGAAATTTTGGTCAATGTGAGGAGAAAAAACGCACGTGTCCGATATTTTTTGACGATTCATCGGACGGATCAAATGGAAATCCAACTTTTTTTTTTTTTCACAACGTATCCCAATGACAATCGGACTGACGGGGTACGATCGGGTTTCCAAATACTTTGGGATGTAATTTCTTTCCCGAAAACATGGTGCAATGTTCATGCTTTGGAAACATTTTTTATTCTTGCAAGCTTGTACGTCGCGGTATCGAGCAAGGTGTTTTCAACAACAACTGTACATTACACTTTGCCGGAGAGCAAAATATTTTCCAAGTTTCGAAATACATTTGTCGAAACGCTTGCCCAATTTTCCCGGCAAAAAAGTACACCACACTTTCGGGGTGGAATTTTATTTCAAAGTGTCTGAAAGTCGATGAAATAATTGCACCCTGCAGTCTGATAAAAGAGGTGCAGAGAACGACGAACAATCTCAACATTACGAACGAATGAACAGTTTCCTCTCGGTGGAGCTGATGAGGATGGGTGCGTCGCCGAACGCCGCGACGGAGACGGCGGTGCGCCGGATGGCCAAGTACTACCCGAAATTCCGCGGGGCCGTCGTCGCTCTGAACACGAACGGCGAGTACGGGGCCGCGTGCCACGGCTACGACGCTTTTCCCCATTACGTGGCCAACGTGGGGACCCAGGGCGCCAAGGAACTGAGCATATCCTGCGTCGTCATGCCGCAGAATGCGTGATTCGTCCGTCTGATTGTGTGCTTTTTTTTTAATCTGAAACAAATTGAAACTATGACGATTAATAAAGTTTTCCGTTGGCTATTTTTTAATTCTGTGTGTTTGATTTATTTATTTGTTTGGTGCAGAAAATTTTGCATTCACAACAATTCACGCATGCATATGTACAACCAAAAGTACTCAAGTATGAATATTTTTATTATTGAAAGAGTACCTTGAATGCGATCTAATCGAGCGATATCATTATTGGTCGCATATCACATCAGTTTATTCAATTTTGAAAATTCGCGCCATAATTCAGTTTCGCCGCGCGCGCGCAGTCCACCTAGCGACACCTAGTTTTTTTGCCTCGTACTAATATGTGTGTTCTGGACTCTGCCGACTCTGCGTCTCTGCCACTTAAAAGGGTGACCTAACCTCAATCGTAGTTTTGTTTATGTGTTATAAATGTTATTATAACGAGCGCTGCCAAGTTCTTGAACTGTTTAAAGTTAAACTAAAACGCAATAAAAGGTACGTTGACAAATATTTCATCATCCCTAAGATTTCATTAAGTCCGAAACATGTTCTTAGCTGTAATTAGCTGCGATCTCGACATCTCGTTCCCTCTTTGACACCCCTCTGTCTGTCATTCTCAAATCTTAATTAAAATATTTTTACTTTCTACACAGGCACAAGCCAAAGAAGAAACAATTCACAGTTCATCATCTCCATCCGGTAATCCGCTAAAATGGCAGAGGACGAAAACATCAGCGCGTCAGCCCGGTTGACGAACGATGACTTTAGGAAGCTGTTGATGACCCCCAGGTCGTCCGTGCCGTCTGCCACGCCAGCCAGTGTACCAGGAACCGTCAGAGATGCAAGTGCCAAGACAGCCCAGACTCCAGTGGTCAGTGGCAGTAACAGAGCCGAGCGCCGGAGAAAAAAAAAGAGCTACTATGCAAAGCTCAAGAAACAGGAGGATGATAAGATGGCAGAGCTGGCCGAGAAGTACAGGGATCGTGCGCGAGAGAGGAGAGATGGTGGTAACCAGGAGCAAGTCGAAGACCCCATGACGAATGCCAGTGCCTACAGAGCCGTGGCTCCCGATCTGAAGTCGGGGTACGATGCTGCCGAGCGCAGGCGACAAATGATCCAGCAGTCCAAGTTCTTGGGTGGTGACATGGAGCACACTCACTTGGTGAAGGGCTTGGATTATGCCCTGCTGCAGAAGGTCAGGAGTGAAATCGAGGCCAGAGAGACGGAGCAGGAAATTGAGATGGAGAAGCTTGCCAAGCCAAAAGAAAAGATCAAGGAGAAAGTCAAAGAGGAAGCAAAGAAGGATGACGAAATGAACTTCAAGACCAAAGTTGCGCGCAATATTTGCAAGACTATCATGATCATGAAGTCCAAGACTGTGGAGCGGAACGAGTTGTTTGCGCCCGGTAGGATGGCCTATGTCATTGAGTTGGATGATGAGACTGAAGTTGATATACCTACTACGTTGATTAGGAGTAAGGCTGATGTCCCGACTGTTGACAATACACCTACCTTGACTACAAACGACATTGTTATCAACAAGTTGGCACAGATTTTGTCGTATTTGAGACAGGGTAATAGACATGGGAAAAAGAACAAGAAAAACAAGGATGGTAGGCCAAGAATAGATGATTTCAATGAGCTTGAAATCGCTCCGCCGAGATCCATTCAGGATGACAGTATTTACGGAGATATTGGTGATTACGTACCTGATCTCACCAAGTCTGAAAGTAATCACAAGACTAAAAAGAAGGAGCCATACTTTGAAAAACCAGAGCCAGAAATCAATGAAGAAGACAATGTACCGAGATTGCCTGTTGCAGAAATTCCAAATGCAGGTAAATGTTCCTTTCTTCTTTTGATCTTTACAATTATCATTAATGTTCCATCTAAATTATATCTCATCTGTTCTAGATGTAATTGCGAAAGCAGTTGCAAGTTCTGAAGTTACACAACGCAAGGGTCTTTTACTGGACAAGCTGGCTGCAGAACCAGAGGGATATGCTGAGTGTTATCCTGGATTAGATGAAATGCAGGACGCAATCGACGATTCGGATGACGAGGTAGACTACACAAAAATGGATCTGGGCAATAAGAAGGGGCCGATTGGTCGCTGGGATTTCGATACCCAAGAAGAGTATAGTGAGTATATGAATAACAAGGAAGCCCTGCCGAAGGCAGCTTTCCAGTATGGCGTAAAAATGGCCGATGGTAGAAGAACGAGGAAGTACAATAAGGAGAAAAATGAAAAAGCCGAGCTTGATCGGGAATGGCAGAAGATTCAGAATATCATGAACAAGAGAAAGTCGACGAGCAATGAGGGCGCATCAGAGATGAAGATGCCTCGGTATTAAATGAAATTGTTTGATTGTGTACATTAGATTATTGAATACATTGGGGAAAAATTTTCGGTTTTTCACGCTAGGCTAGAACTTATCAACTCGCATGATACGTGTTATGTTATTTGTACATACATTTTTTAGATTTAGTGTATATTTAAGATTGAAGAGTATATAATGTAGAGTGAAGAAATAACTACTCTATGCTAAAACTAATCTTGAAAATAATGCTACTGATGTCTCATGCTTCAAAGCAATCACAAACAAGCATGATGGAAATACGTTGTAATAAATCTCTCGTATATCACTTGGTAACAATAATTATTATTTATTATCAGAGTCTGTAGAAAAATGTACACAAAATTCGCACCTAATACTTGAAGAACGATGCCATCAAACTTTCAACATCACGTAAATCTTTAAACTTCGTTCAGACTGCAACGTTCGTTGTAGAGAGTTGGTTCGCCCAGCTGCCGATTAACGGCGTAAAACGGGAAACCAGTCGGCAAATTATGGCAAGCCGCTCCAAAGTATCCTGTCCTGTTCAGCGCTACCACGGCGCCCGAGAACTTTGGGTAGTGCTTGGCTATCCTTTTGATTGCCGTAGATGCAGCCTCAGTTGGATCCACGCCCTGGCGCATCAGTTCTACCGCTAGGAAACTGCAGAAAAATTAAAAAATTAATTACTGTAGGGTTGTACGTTTTTCATGCACAAATCGGTATACCTTGGCAAAAAGCGCATCATGACGTCACCGTCGCCGGTAGCAGCAGCGGCCCCGACCTCCTCATCAGCATAAGCCCCAGCACCCACGACGGGCGAATCGCCGACGCGACCTGGTATCTTGTTCCTGGCTCCGTTGGTCGAGGTGCCGGCAGCGATTTTTCCTTGGATGTCGATCGCTAACATGCTAATTGTATCGTGGTTGTCTTCATTGGCTTTCATGCACTTGTGATAGCCAGGGTCAGGTGACCAATCCTTGGGACGGTACGGACCACAGTTGGTAGTGGGGTTTGGCACTACGTTCTTCAATGCAGTAGTCATTTGGAGATCGTTTTCTGTTTAGTTATTGTAGTGCGCGATTTTCACTTGGACTAAGATCAATTTTACCTTCCAGAAATTGGGTTGGCAGCTGTTGGCTTTCCACTGTTTCCACATGTCGTGCGAAGTTTCGGTTTGCAACGATTCGTTTTTAAAGCCCATTTTTAGAGCAAACTCCGTGGCGAGGTCACCAACGATGAACGAATGGGCGGTGTTTTCCAGAACGTGTCGAGCAACGGAGATAGCGTTTTTCACGTTGCGAAGTCCACCGATTGCTCCGACATCCATCGTTGTGCTACAAAAATACACATGATGATACAGATATATACCATCTAGATTATTTCATAAGGTAAATTATTTTGCAAACATAAACGTAGATGGTGTACGTACCCATCCATTAGCATGGCATCCAAAGTAGTTTCACCATTCTCGTCAGGGCTTCCACCAAAACCAACTGTTCCTCTGCACTGAGTGTTCTCACAGTGAGAACAGCCACTCTCGATTGCACTTATAGCACTACCCTTGTAATTATAAATTGTGTTCCAAGCTGAAATAATTTACAACCATTATATCACCATCATATCATCATTACGATTTAGTCTCATTGCTTACCAATTTGTGTAGCAATTTTAAAATCCCACGTAGTCACCACAACTGGAATACTTTTAGTCAGTGTGCAATATGCATTTGGGAAATTTATCCATAGATTAACAATCAGAAGAAATTTTAATAATTTGATGCCAGCCATGTTTGTAGACAACTGATCATTGCTTACTGTGGGCTCATTTCACTCAAATACTGTTTTTGTTGCTAAGCATGATTTGTACTTTAAAAATCCATGTTATCTTGGTTTAATGTGTACATACTTCTTGATAGTGTAAACTTTCCTATCAGCATTATTCGCAGAAGAAGCAGAGTTCATGCCTATACTTGAGGTTTTCAAATTTCTGACTGTTTTGAATCAACAAAAATTATACATATATATATATATATATATATATATATATATATATATATACATTTACATATATCCATTGCTTAAAATGATATAAGACCGATAAGACGCAGTTCAAGAGAGCACATAATTTTTTTCGAAAATAATTTAATAATATAGTGTTTTTAGATGATAGTAAGGAAAAAAATTAAGACTTTGAGACAGAACAGACTTCTGTCTAAATTTTGGTGAATAAATATAAATAACTAAAATTGGGTGGCAAAACAACTATTTCCAGCAAAAAATATCATTGAATGCAAATAATCTTTTGACGAATCTACAAACATGAGATATACGAGATGAAGCTTGAAAATAAATTAAAGATAAATTTTGAATTTAATTACATTATTTGTTTTAAAATCATCAAAATCGATCTCTGTTGGTTTATTGTCATACAAAAAATAGTTGACCATTGTAACTAAATAATAGTAAATATCTCGATCCGATAATTCAATGAAAAACTATAAATATTGAGAACAAAAAGATTTTATACAGCAGTGAAAAATATTTTGAGTCAGACATGCAGTGCTATTGAGCAGTGATTTTTTTTTATTGCTGTTAGTGTTGTCACCATGCTAAGTATAATCACTCATAGTCAGAGTTGTCAATTGCAGCAGAAGAGAAGTAATTCTTTGTAATGGAAAAGATCAATTAAAGAAATCATACGGGTAATAAATGCTTATAATGGGATAATTCAATAAGCTTGTCACATCTTAATATTAAAAGTGCTGGAGTGGCCACATGTATATACTTAAATATGCTCCGTTTTGTTTTGCGTGGGCGAGACTGCGGCAGCAAGCCTCCGAGAGCAGCGAGGAGTGTTTTTATTGACTACATACGTAAGTGAGATAACAGTATATAACACGCGAAAGACATATATCAAATAAAAATAAAGAAAACAAAAGGGCACGCGTGAATGTGGCGGTGTAGGTGTGGCAAACAATTGTGAATGGAAGTTCGGTTCGAAAACTTCTTTAATTATTGTCCTTGTATATTTTTTTTTCAGTTGAAAAAAGCATATAACCTACAGGACGTAAATCCACAAAGTAATCATTATTTTATTTATTTAACAATGGCATTTCTAAGAACGAATAGTTCAACAGTAAGTTGCATGATTTTCAAGTTTTCTTTGGTTTTTCGGGAAAGTGTTGGGTATATTATTAAAATTTCAGATTTGAGGTGAAAATGCTGTTTGTATGACGCTCAATTCATCATTGTTTTCTGCAAAAAAGAAGAAATCTTGATATTTCATATTATCTAATGCTGAGAAAATTCACGATTTGGAGTCAAGATGATGGAATTAAGGCAACACATTCGATGGCTGAAAAGAGATTTTCGTCAACTGATGAGACCTTACTACCTGATTAATTTATTTCTTAGCCTGTCTTATGTTATTGCCAAAAGATTACCATACATCTGTTATTTTCTGTTTGGACATTCGGATGGTGAATTCAATGACGTGAGAGATTTTAATTCAGCAATTTTCAATTCGTTGGATCAACGACTTATTTTATTTGTAATTTTAACTTTTTTAGAGAGAAAGCGAAACACTGTTTTTCCTGATGATTGTCGTCATGATAAGGGCCAGAAAGAATCAAAGTGTAAATATGATAAGTTATTTGTCTTCAAGTTTTGTATATTGCAAAGTTGCAATGATGATACTCTGGTTCCAAGCTGATCTTCATTTAGGAATTTTGTATGGATTAGTTTTCCTTTGTAAGTCATAGTAACGATGAACTTGAAGTTTCTGAATCTATGGAATCAAATGTATTAAGTACAAACTTGTGTTTTCAGTATGTGGTTTAGTGCTTCCTGAACCAACTTACCAAGGTCCCGAGAATGTCACGTACTTGAGAGGATCAAGTAGCTTACAAGAAGAGCTACAACGTGATACCAGAGTTGTCTGGCTCGTTGCTTTTTACACTGCCTGGAATCCTGCATGTGTAAATTTTGCACCAACATTTTCTGAATTGTCAGCCAAGTAAGTTTATTGTCAAACAATTGTGTGATATATTATATGGGAGTGAATTATTTTCATCATACTTTCAATGAAAATATTTTCTGTAAATTTTTTTAGATATGCTTTAGAGAACTTTAAATTTGGTAAAGTAGATATTGGAAGGTATCCAGATGTAGCAGCCAAGTACAATATCAATGATTCTAGTAAAAGTCAACAACTGCCGACTCTCGTACTTTTCAAGGAAGGTCAAGAGTACGAAAGAAGACCATATGCTGATCGCCAAGGCAAATTAGTCAAGTTCCTCTTCTCACAAGTAAGTGTCCTACAGTAAACTGCAAGTGAATTTTACTATATTTGTAAAAACATCAACATTATTATGCTATCATTAATCTTTTAGGATAATATTAAGGACGCATTTGACCTAAAAGGTCTTTATGAAACTTGTTCGAAAAATCCAATAAAAAAGAAGGAAAAGAAACCTATTAAATCTGACTAAATATCTGCACAGACCAAAGCTGTTTGAAATGCAATATCAGTTTTCTGAATATTAGGTATGAATATTTTTTATTGTAACAAATGATGATATTTTTGTCGTGAGTAAAAGTAGGCATAGAGTAAGATTAAAATCATGTCTTTTGATTTCTACAAAGTAACATATATATTAGGGAAAAAGTTAGTGCGTTGATAGCATGACAAAAACGCATTTCAGTCGATTTTCAGAGTTAATTAGCGCAAAGTAAATGTTAAGATAAGAATTGAGTTAGTGTTAATGAATATTTCGATTTATAACATTAAAATTGAATTTCTCTTATTCCGTAGTAAAATCTTATGCCGATTAGTTTTTTTTTCAAATTTTTATTCACAATACGCCATGTAGTTATTAATTATTAGTTGAAACGCCAAAACATTTTAATTTAGAAGTTTTATGCAAAGATTCATGAATTTCGTTTTAAGACTTATGATGTTCGCACAAGAAATTTTAGAGCACTGCCTCGACATCATACAAAGACTTAAATTATATAATTTATCTAGTTAATAATCTGCAGTCCAAATGTTGTGTCATGTAATTTAGCTTAAATTTTTTTTATAAAGCTTTTCATTAAATATGAATTACAAAGACCATACATGTGTCAATTTATTTTAAAAATCTCCATCGCAAAGTCCTTTGTGTAAAGTTAAGAGGAGAGAAAAATCGTGGTGTGGTAATCACACATATGAGTACTTTAAATTTTCAAGTAATAATTTTGTGTGAAAACTAAATATTGTTATGGTAATTTAGAATGTAAAAATTAAGTTTTTTTTATTCATATTTTTAAAATTATATTAAAAAGTACAAAATGACGACTCCAACAACTTGTAATAGACTTATTTACATGGGTGGCCACATCAGCATCACTTCTGCATGTGCAGATTCTGGCAGCCATTTTTGATATGCTGATAATAAGACTAGAAAATTCAAATACAACCACTGCAGGAAAAATGTATTTATCAATTAAACAATGCATGCATTAATAAAAACTTACAGTTTGATTCTTCCTCCCAAACTTCAACCATCTTATCTTTCGACATAACTCCCTTGGATAAAAGCAATTGAGTCAGAATTTCTACACGTGGCAGTAAACTGGAACACAGATATTACTTTTGTGGAACCCCAAAAACAGAATAAAGTAATTTTGTAAGGCTATTAAAAAGCGCGTTCTTACTTTGCGTATGATTTATTAAGACTACTTGGCGTCGACAGCAATGACTTTACGTATTTCTTCAACTTTGGGAAAACTTTTCCTTCCAAGAAAAAGCGCGCAAACCACTTGATACCTTCCAAATCTTTAGGAAACTCGATTTCAATCGCTGGCAGTTCCCATGCAACAGGACCAAACGTTCCGGTTCTGTGACACATTACTTTTCCTGACTCTTTATCGTACCTGTTCAGAAATACCGGACATGTTTTAAAAACAATCAGCTATAAATTATTTGTGGCTCAAGGCTATGGAATTGTGAATGAAATACTGACCGAGGTGGAGGATCGACCATAGGATCGCTCAGAGAGCACAATGCTGGTGCGAATTTTGGCAACCACTCCGGTTCGATGACCGTAACTCCCCGCATGTAAGTTTTTGTCGTTTCGTAGAGCTCCTGATACACGACCCACTCGGGAGCTGATTTTCGTAAAACACACGATGAGTGCATAAAAACCGGATCTTCCATTTCTACAGCCCTGTAAAAATAACTCAGTATATTATTACACTCTTTCATCACTAAAGTAAACCAATTCAGTATCATTATACCTGTAGGCGTATTTCCACTTTGTCTTACCACCCTCGCTGTTATTGATGTACTCTTTGATTTCCTCTGAAGAGAGCTTGTGAGCGACTTGATCGGCCATACCGGCGAGAATAATCTGCCGCAGTAATTTTGCCTCCACATCCGTCGGAGGTGGCATCCTGAAATCCCATAAAACTCATCAATTCCAGTCCAAACTCTCTACACCGCAGTAATGAATTTACTTGGGATCGATGCTCAAATCCAAGCCCGGCACGCCCAGCACTATTTCATTGGTCAGCTGGTGCCTCAATTTTCTGATCTCAGTCATGGCCTTTTCCCGCAGCCCGTGCTCTTGGCAAAATTGCGAGAATTTCCCCTTCATCGACGCGAACTCGGCAGCCCCGACCGCTCGAATGAAAACCATCGGATCACCAAGCAGGAAACTGTTGCCCGTGCCCGACCAGAAACGCCGGGTCTGTATCCACCTGTTTTTAACTTCCTCCTCGGACGAACTGGCTTCAACCAGCAGCTCTTGCACCGATAGGGCTGCCACCATGCAAACCGTGTACGCTAGTAGATTGTGCTGCTGGGACAAGGCCAGCATTTTCCCGTAGCGGGGAAGAACCGGGAAAGTGGCTATGGTCCTGCCCAGGTCGGTTATCTTGGCAGAGTACATATCTGCAATTCAATCGCAAGATTGAGCTCGAGCACATGAAATATTTGATGTTTCGAACGAACCTTTTTTCCGTAAAGAATTTCGCTGAACGGCACCGAGCACGCACAGCCTCTTTTCTGCCGATTTCAGCTGCTCCTCTCCCGGCGGCGTGGGGAACGGAAAGTTGACGACCTTGTCGATGTTCATGACTTTCATCTGCAGGAGCAAATCGTCGACTGGTTTCCTGCGGATCTCTGGCTCGCTAAACGCCTCGAACTGATCGTTGAACACCGCGGATGAGTATAGCCTTGCAAACGTTAATTTTAAACGTAATTTTTTTTTTTTTTACTGTAGATCGATTTGTATTTATTTACCTGTAGCAATGACCAGGCCCCATTCGGCCCGCCCGGCCGGCTCTCTGGTTCGCAGCTGCCTTGCTCGTCCACGTGATCATAAACGTAGTCACACCGGTCACCTTGTCGTACATTTTTGTTTTGCACTTGCCACTGTCGACCACGTATTTGACGTTTGGAATCGTTAGAGAAGTTTCGGCCACGTTTGTCGACACTACGCACAGTCGGTAGCCCTCCGGTGGTGGCTCGAACACCTAGATTTATACCATCTACATACAATCGCTGGACTTTTCATCGGAAAAATTCAATCGAACAAAAGGAAAGATCTCAATGGTCGGGAAAACGTGCTCAACGCTCACTTTGGCCTGTTTGTAATTGGGCAGCAGCGAGTAGAGCGGAAGAACCCAGAGCGGCTGCGAATTCGACGCGCCACTCATGTCAATAGCCTCTTCATCCTCGTCCTCGTCGTCCTCCTCATCCTCTTCGTTATCTGGGTCAATTAGGTCGTCGTGGCCATCGTCCGGCACGGCAGAGTAGCTGAGAACGCAGTCAACGAGTGAGAATAATAAAAAAGAAATACATAAAGAGAACTATTAGTCATTGGAAAATCGGCCTTGGTCGGGAGGTGTCGCTAATTGTATAGAGTACGCGAGGCACTTACGCGTCAAGAGAGACTTGAGGCAGCTTCGGTAGGACTATCTTTTTCCGTCTATTTTTGGTGTTCTTCGTGAAAAACTCGTCCTCCGAGTTTCTGTCGCTGTCAGTGGCGTCCTCCTCTTTTTCTTTGTTTTGCGTTTTTTCATTTAAATCTTTGTCGCACTTCTTCTCCCGGTAAGGGAAGGCCTTGCGCAACCGTCGCACTACCGTGTTCACCTCTTTCTGACCTTGTTTTTCAAAATTTTAATCAAGATTTTTTTTTCAAGCAGTAAAGTTTTTGTTTTCGGAAATAACAATGCTTGTACCTACCAGTTAGGAATATCAAGATCCCGCCCTCGGGAAGCTGAGTGTGTATTTTCGCGGCTTTTCTTATTGCTTCCTTCACGTAATCTGGATTGGTTTTTCTGTTGAAATGTATCGTAACGGGAAACTGTCTGGACTCGACGGTTTTGACGGGGGGTTTGACTTTGAAGAGCCTCGAGTTGTTTAGAAAATCTTCAATTCTCAAAGTAGCTGACATAACAATGAGTTTGAGAGGCTCGTTTCTTTTCGTTCTGAGCGACACGATGCGCGTCAATAAGCCGATCAATATGTCAGTGTAGACACTGCGCTCGTGAGCTTCGTCCAAAATAATGACTGAATATTTTTTCAGGAGGAAATCCTGCAATAAGAAACGGGCGTTTTTATCATCTTATCTTAAAATCGAAACGAGAGTGCATTTTAAAATACTTACATTTTGAACTTCTTTCAGCAAAACACCATCAGTCATGAACTTGATTTTTGTTTCTGGAGTAGTGTTGCCTTCGAAGCGAATCAAATAAGAAACTTCTTTATCCGTCAAATTCATTTCTTCGGCGACTCTTTTGCTCATGGAAATAGCAGCTACTCTTCTGGGCTCTGTGATTCCAATCATTTTATCTTTAGCATAGCCTGCCTCGTAAAGAAACTGTGGCACTTGGGTGGTTTTACCTTTGAAAAACATTGATGCAAAAAATTTAATAACGAGTAGAGTGTTGGAATAAATTTTTCATGACACTTGTGTAATAGATCTCACCACTTCCAGTTTCACCAGTGATGATGACCACAGGATTTTCATTGATAGCTTCCACTACTGACTGCTCATCAGCTAAAATTGGAAGCTTCATTCTAGCTTCTTGCACTTCTGGCTTTCTGTCCACAGCCACAAACACAGCTGGCTTTTTTTCCGCTACTTTTGCAATCTTTTTCGGTGTATCTATTTTCTCTGAAGGTTTTACCTGTTTCTGATTTTCAGAATTTTTACTCACTTCAGGTATCTCTTTGATTTCTTTTTCATTAGATTCTTGCACCTTTTCCTCATCCTTGATCTCAGATACTTTGGCATCCTCCTCTGTTTTTTTATTTGCTTCATTGATTTTATCACTCATTTCATTTTCTTCAACTTTAACTTCATCTTCGACATCGACGTCATCATCATCATCGTCATCTTCACTAGAGTCCTACATAAATGATAAGAATGTTCAAGTATTCACAACAGATTTGATTAAAAAATATACCAATGACAACTTACATCGACATCAAGAGTGTTTGGGTCCTTTGCTTTCTTTTGATCGTTAACAATTTTGTTCAAAATAGCTAATCTTCTTTTTTTGACACCTTTTCGTGAATGTACAACCGGATCTACTGTAGTATTACTTTTGCTCAGTACTTCAGGATCTATTTTAGATTCCAATTCAGTCTCTTGAATGTGTCTTTTTAATCCTTTTGTTTGAATTGTCGTCAGTGACACATATTGTTTCAATTCCTCGTCTGGGACTGTGGTTTTTGATAGTTCTTCCAACAATTTCACTCTCTAAAACATTAAAATGAAATTATTAATTTGTAAAAAACATTTTGATATGTTTTACATGCAAGTGTAGCTTACATCTTCTTTTTTCTTTTTGTCTCTTAATATTTTTTCCAATCGTTTCTTCTTTTTTGGATTCAAAGAGAGCTTTTTTGGTTTGTCCTTGCTTTTAGTTTGTCTTTTCTTGTTGGGCAAAACAAGTGCATTGCAGTCATCAAACTTATTTCCACGAACATTAACATCAACTGCAATCTGAAAGCACGCTTAAAAAGTTGAAATTCCAGGTCGAGAAAGTTTTTAGGGACGAATAAAAGTAACAATCACCTTTTTTGTAGCCGAGTCATCGATTGCAACATTTGCTACCTTTCTCGCTTTCCAGTTATACCCTTTGTTTTTTCCCATTTCGATGATTTCTAAACAATATACGTAATTTTAATTCCCACGAATGAAACTATAAATAAACTAAACATCGAAAGTAACATCAGAAAATAACAATTAAAGTTTAAATAATGAAATATTCTTCTATGCTAACATGATTATTTTTTAAACAACACCGCTCGTGTTGTTTAGGTTATGCTAACACTGCACACATGGGGGCCGTGTCAGCCGTGTGTAGCAGAAGCACGTGTGATAATGACGTGAAGTATTGCCATAACCCATAACAGAAAATCATGAAAGAAACTAAAATAACCCTATGATTATGGTAAGTTTATTATTGAAGTGTTACCATCTTGATACAGTTTCAAAACAATTGTGAAGTTGCTCTGTTTTGCTTCAACGTAGGAAAAAGGTTAATTTTGAAAACTCCAGGAAGTAGATACTTGAGTCGTATTTGAACATTTTGCAATAAGCTGACTACTTAGTTGTGTTGATAAAATATTTATTTATTTATCTGAAATAGTCTGAACCGAAGTTTTTAGACAAAGGTTTTCTCGTTGTTTGTTTGTGTCATAAAGTTACTGTCAAAAAGATGAACCATCCATCGAGTGCAATAGTACGAGTGAGTGTTACAATCATTATCTAATATTTGTTATTCTTTGATTATACTTTAAAAACGTGGCACGAAATCCTTGAATGTCGATTTGTCAAAAAACATTGCAGAGAGCAAGAGGAGCCAGGCAAAAGGCAGTAGACCAGGTCACGAGAAAATTTCTGCACAACTTTGATCCTGAGCAGAGTGAACGAGAAAAGCGAAAACTTAACCGTCGTCTACATCATGGAAACAAAAAGTCAGCTCTCTATGACGAGAAAGGCTTTTACATTCCCACCAGAGATGATCTGTGCGACTGTTTGCAAAAATCTTGCAACGGCTGTCACTTTCCCTGCCCAAAATGCTATTCTACAAAGTGTGGCCATGAGTGCAGGTGTGTATTTTGATTTGTTCCTGTTGTACGTTTTATCTAAAGAGTTGGAGTGTGTGGTCTCTTTGTATGACTGCTCTAAAGAAGCTTCCTGTTTACCAAGGCCAAAAGTATGACCACATATATTATAAACCATCAATTTATGATGAAAATAAAATTTTAAACCTATTATGTGATGGTGATGTATAATATGTGATATCAGCTGCATGTGCACACAATCAAGTTCTTAAACCAACTCAAGTATTCTCATCTGATTAAGCTTGGTAGGTAACTTTGTCTGCACATTAGAACGTCACGGTATGCTATCGAAGAGGTTTCATAAAACAGAAAAATATTGTAGACTTGCTTTTGGAATTTAAATAAACAGACTACTCTAAGATGTAGTACAAATTAACTAGAATGAGAAAAAAGGTGGAATATATTTACCTCAGAAAGAAATTGACATGATGTCATAAAGTGTTGGATAACAAAGATGGTGATGAAAAAAAAATCTTCTCTTTGCATCGAATATTTTTTTTAACAATTTCACCCAACGCTTCACACGAAAAAAATTATTTAGAATTCGACAATTCGTTCAGAATCTAACGTTTTGTGCGTGCATAATGACATTTTTTGCTCTGTAGATACATCCATTGAAATAATACACTTGTGCATTATATGTAAAATCATAGTCACAATAAATTTAGCCACTTGTATAAAAATATATTAATTACAGGAATAATCGCAAGTGGATGTATGACACGATTGAGAACGAAGGTAGTGACAATGGTGTAAAGAATCCTTACAACGCCACCAACTGATGATGTCTCTATTATTTTTACTAATTTAATTAAAATTTTTATCCGTCAATATGTTAAGTAAAAGAAATAACGTTTTGTAAAAAAATTAATCAAACAGGATGTTTTTTACCCTCAGATCTTTTTTTTTTTTTTTTTTATGATATGACATTTTTAGAATTGATATGATTAATAGAAGAAAAAAAAATTTTCTTTTTTCCACAAGATAGTTTCTTAA
>JAPYYV010002300.1:0-21162 GCA_030522625.1 Copidosoma aretas | reverse complement strand
GTTAGTAGCTCCTGTATCAAGGAATACAGAAAAATTACTAGAAATATTTTCCAAAGATTTGCTAACCAATAAAACTGTTGAAATCACGTGAGAAATTGTAATTTTTTTAATTTAAATCCTTAATCTCTCAAGCATATGAATATAGTACCATAAAACTTTCTGTCGCTAGTAAATCCTGTATATAGGAATACAGAAAAATTACTAGAAATATTTTTCAGAGATTTCCTGACCTATAAAACTGTTGGAATCACGGGGAAGATTGTGATTCTTTCCATTAAAATTCATAAAGAACTTACTGCATGACAATAAATTAAATTGACACATACTATGTGTTCCGAAACTATTTCTATTACGTATTTACTTTCTAGTAATAAGTTTTATCGTCTATGCGTCTGTACATTAGTGTATAAATAAGTATTATTGCGATCTAGTCATTAGAACTATTAAACAATAAAGTGCGTTTTTTAAATCATACAAGAAACAAATATTAATTTAATGCTCGTTAAGGAAATATAATAAATCATCCTTTAGTAAATGTCTTTTATACCAAATGATTGAAAGTTACATAAAATAAATACACCGTTTAGGGTTGTTAAAAAACCTCAAATTTTGGAACCAGACTACACGGTATCAATTACTGTATACCTTTAAAACTTATTATTTAAAGTGATCTGCAGAAACAATCTCATAAATGCAATGAACGTATTTCTCCATCTAGTGTCTATTGAGAATCAAATGAAGTGCATCTCTATTTGTTGAATTATTATTATTTTACAATTTAAAATCAACAAGTTATTTTAACGCTAGAGTTTTCTAATTACTTTAAAGATAATTATATAGAGAATCATGGCCAATTAAAATTTTCTACAACATTATAAAAAGAATTTTCGACGATTTTACTAAATTCCTCCTTTCAAAAGCTAGTAGCTAGGGAAAGTTATATTGTTTTATCAGTATTTGTTTAAGAGATCTACGATTTTAAATAAAAAAATGCTAATTTTGCACGTGATAACAGTTTTATAGGTTAGAAAATCTCTGGAAAATATTTCTGATAATTTTTCTGTATTCCTGTATACAGGATTTACTAGCTACAGAAAGTTTTATGGTACTATATTCATGTGCTTGAGAGATTTACGTTTTTAATTGAAAGAACAACAATTTTCCACCTGACTCAAACAGTTTTATAGGTTAGGAAACCACTGAAAGTAATTTTTCTGTATTCCTTAGTACAGGCGCTACTAGCTGCAAAAAGTTTTATGGTTCTATATTTATTTGTTTAATAGATTTACGTTTTTAATTAGAAAAAAAATTTTTTTTACGTGATTTCAACAGCTTTTGTAGGTTGGGAAATAACTCGCCAGTGTTGACTATAGTTGTTCTCTATTCCTAGTTCAATAAGCTACAAGGTCCAAAAAGTTTTCTCGTTCTATCTTTCTTCGTTCTGGAGATTTACGATTTAGAGAAAAAAAAATCCGATTTTACCCACTGTGCGCCGCTGCACAGTGGGCAGATTTGGGTTTTAAGTGTCAAAAACCAATATCTCACGGACTAAAGATGGTAGCTATGAAATTCTTGTTGGACCTTAAAGCTTTGATGTAGTAGAATATAGAAAAACTATTTGGAAACCTAAACTGATATATTCTAACCGTAAAATTATTAAGAAAACTCAAAAAACTAATAAATTTGGTTAAAAAATCATGATAAAAAACTCAGTTATACCAAAAAATTGTGTCTATTAGACATGATTTTCTATTATTACGAAGTATTTAACATAGTGATGTGTAACATAACCTCAAAGTAAAAAATTTTTGGTTTTTAACGTCAGAAATCTTATATCTTACAAATGATAAATGGTAGCTAAAAAATTATTGTATGAGTTTGATGCTCAGATGAATAAAAATGAAGTAAAAATATTTGGTATTTAAAATTGTCAAATCCTCACCTTGAAATAATTTAGTGTAAAAATAATAAAAATGAATTAGTTATTGCAATAAATTTTGTGTATCAGACACGATTTACTATTGATACAAAGTATTTAATATAATTACATGTAACATAACGTTATAGTCAGATAATTCCGGTTATAAGCGCCAGAAACTTAATATCTCTAGAAAAAAAAACGGTAAGTAAAAAATTCTTGTTGGATTTTAAAGCTGACAAGATTAAAAATATAGAGAAAATAGCAGGTATCTTAGACTGTCAAACCCTAACCTTAGTTTTATTGCTTAAAATAAAGAAAATTATGTATTCTGCAAAAAACCATTAGAATGACAAAGTTATCCCAGTAAATTTTGTCCTTGGACGTAATTTACTATTATTACAAAGTATGTAATATAATTAGATGTAACCTAACCTACAAGAAAAAAATTTGTAGTTTAAAATATCAGATTCCTAACGTTATGAGAAAAAAATAGACACATTGTAAGATTTTATTTTAGCCAAAGTCTAAAATTATAGGAAGGAAAGAAACATGAGTAGAGTAGCTTATTTGTGTGATTAAAGCCTTTAAATCAATTAATATACTAGAATCCCCACTGATTTAAATAAAAAAATTACGAAATTGCCTTCCTTACCTTTATTTTAATTATTTTTAATCTTATCACGAATTATTTCATTACTTATTTATGAATCGCACTCTAAAATGCCTTTTAACTTTATTATGCGACTTCTGTAACTGTGAAGCCCATACACACATTACACAAATAAAATATACTCTTGCACTTAAATGTTTCATACTATAAATTCTCAGACTGATTGCTTTTCTTTTATTAGGTTCTGATTTAACCTTTAAAAATTTGTTTTATAATAATCTTTGCATTTTCATGTTTTTATTCCAATAGCAAAAAAATGCTGCAATTTTATTAAATTATCTAACTGTCATAATATAAAGATTTATCAGAAATACGGTAAGTTGAGGTTTCGTTAGGATGTCAACCAAAATGACATCATTAGTTGACCTCTATAATTATTTACCTTTTGCAACACACATAATTATTATTCTTTTCCTGCCTAACTTCTCGTTTGAAGTATATTATTTTTTTTTTTTTTTAGACTGTATGTCGCCATAACATCCTTCCAAAACACTTGTGCATAGATCAATTGTTATTCTTAACATTAAGCCATTTTTCAAAATTTTCATCGTAATTTTATGAAGATCTATTAGAAATATGGTAAATTAAGGTTACGTTGTGATGTAAGGGTAAACATAAGATGCGGGCACCTTGATAGTAACTTTCATTCTAGAAGTCCTATAAAATTTTTATTTTTTCACTATGTAGCTTTCTCTTTGAGATATATCAGTTTTCCTTTTTTTGAAGGTTATGCGATCATGAAATATTCCTTAAATAATTTTGTGCTCTTTTGTATTATTTCACGTAACATGTTTAAACATGTTCAGTTAATAAATAAATAATAAAATACTTCGTGATAAGATTAAAAAATAATTAAAATATAGGTAAGTAAGGCATTTTCATGGTTTTTTTTTTATTCGAATTAGTGTGGATTCTAGTATAATAATTGATTTGGAGGCTAAAATCACATAAATAAACTTCTCCAATCATGTTTTTTCCTTCCTATAATTTTGGAATTAAGCTCAAATAAAATCTTATAATGTGTCTATTTTTTTCTCATAACGTTAGGATGCTGATACTTTAAACTACAAATTTTATTCTTGTTAGTTAGGTTACATCTAATTATATTACATACTTTGTAATAACAGTAAATTGCGTCTAATGAACAAAATTTACTGAGATAACTGACTCATTCTAATAATTTTTTACTGAACATATAATTTTTTTTATTTCAAGCAATAAAACTAAGGTAAGGATTTCACAATGGTGGATTTGGACACAAGTTTGGATTGGACAAAATTTTTTTCTACGACTATGTTTTTTTTTATGATTTTTTGACCAAATTTATCAGTTTTTAGAGTTTTTTTAATAATTTGTAAGTTAGAATACATCAGTTAAGGGTTTTAATAGTTCTCCTGTATTCAACATTATCAGAGCTTTAAGGTCCAACAATAATTTTTTAGCTACTATTTTTCGCTCGTGAGATATAAGTTTCTGACATTGAAAACCAAAAATTCTTAACTTTGAGGTTTCGTTACACGTCACTATGCTAAATACTTCGTAATAATAGTAAATCTCGTCTAATGGACAAATTTTTTTGCCATGACTGATTTTTTTTTCATGATTTTTTGCCCAAATTTATCAGTTTTTTTAGTTTTCTCAATAATTTTGAGGTTAGAATATATCAGTTTATGGTTATTGTTAGTTTTCCTACATTCTACAACATCAGAGCTTTAAGGTCTAATAAGATTTTTATAGCTACCATCTTTCGTTCGTGAGATATTAGGTTTTTGACATTAAAAACCAAAAATTTCTAACTTTGAGGTTGCGTTACACATCACTATGTTAAATACTTTGTAAGAATAGTAAATAGTGTCTAATGGACAAAATTTTTGGCCATAACCGAGTTTTTTCATGATTTTTTGACCAAATTATCAGTTTTTAGAGTTTTGTTAATAATTTTAAAGTAAGAATATATCAGTTAAGGATTTCAATAGTTCTCCTATATTCAACATTATCAGAGCTTTAAGATCCAACAATAATGTTTTAGCTACTATTTTTCGCTCGTGAGATATAAGTTTCTGACATTAAAAACCAAAAATTTCTAATTTTGAGGTTACGTTGCACGTTACTATGCTAAATACTTCGTGATAATAGTAAATCCCGTCTAAAAGTCAAAATTTTTTGCCATAACTGAGTTTTACTTCATGATTTTTTGACCAAATTTATCAGTTTTTTTAGTTTTCTCAATAATTTTGAGGTTAGAATATATTAGTTTATGGTTCTTAATAGTTTTTCTACATTCTACAACATCAGAGCTTTAAGGTCTAATAAGATTTTTGTACCTACCATCTTTGGTTCGTGAGATATTAGGTTTTTGACACTTGAAACCCGAATCCGCCCACTGGGAACCGTGCCGCTGCTGCCGCCACGCCGCGGCCGTAGAAGCCTACCCTTGCTGATCGATCTGACCGACTTTCTGGATGGCATAGAAAAACACTGTGTTATACATTGTCGTATCAAAAATATGAGGAGTTGTATGCAGTTTCAAGTAAGTTCTGCTAACAGTATAACTCTTTGACCACAATATGTCAAAGTTCCAGCCAATAATGTTTATAAACAAAGACAGGGCAAATTTTTGAACAAAAACATATTATTGCTTCTATTCGTCGCTTAATAAAATTTTGTTTTAAATTTGCAGAAAAATTGTAGCATTACATTGTAATCAAAAGAATTACTAAATTTAAAAAAATGAGAGTGTAACGTAATTATTAACGAAGCCACAAACCGTTTTCATTGAAAACAACAACTAATTATTAAAAACTTGTAATTTTTATTATCGCATATTGAAATATATGATGATCCAAGTATGTAAAATCAAGTTTGCTTAATCTGAATATTCCAATAAATTTTTACAGTAAATTGAAATTTTATATTTTAAGTTGCAAATTTAATTCTTCAAAATTAATCTGGTCGATCGTTTTCATTTTTGTTAAACTACTTTCACACAACTTAAACTACATTTTAGAGTATTTTTAGCATCCTCAGCCAAGTGCAGCAACAGTCATTTGATAAGAACCTAATTGTAGATTTTCTGTGTTTGTTGCAATTTGCAACTAAACTATTGGTCGTAGAAAAATGTTCTTTCTTAAATTGTAGATAATTAAGTGGGCTATAACTTGTACTTGAAATATTTTTGTGTTCGACTTAAAGTTTTTCTTACATTGCAATAAAACTGAAAAGATTAGGATTTGAAGCCATTAATTTGTTAATAACACATGAAGCGGCTGTATGATTTTGTTACAAATCATATGTATATTGTAATAGACTTTTTTAAAGCGAATACAGAAATAAAAAAGAGTTGGGAATTTCCGGAGGAAATGGGCCTCTGGACGTCTAATTCTACTAGTCTATACACCATCGGTACTATCTCTATGTATCATGGTCTGAAGAATGCAAAATTGGTATTGTCGAAGATCCAGCGCCAAATTAACATGTTTTCGTGATTATTGATGGCTTTTTCATTGTCCTTATTTTGAAATAAAACTTGATTCTGAACAACTTTTCTCTCTTAGTATTGTTGTCTAGGAAGCTTAGAAATAAAGTTACATACGAAAATCGAAGGCATGATCATTATCTTTGATATGCATATAAACTGCTGAAGACTGTTTTTTATTTTTCCAATTCCTCATGTGTTCTTTGATTCGGATGGAAAGTTATCTTTTAGTTTGGCCTACATAGTATTTATCACAATGTTTACACTTGAAAGAATATACAATAAACATTCATTTAAGGTCGTGAATCTTATCTTTACCTAATTATGAAGAACTTTAAGTTAATCGATAGATTTAAAACAACTTTCTAATAATTATTGTTACAAATTTTTTTACAGAACGATTCACAACCTTTGATGTATAGTAATTCTATGTAATTTTAAGATGTTTATCCAAAATTTTTTACTCGATCAACATTCACAGATTGTTACTTAATCTTATGAAGCCGTAATTTTATATACTTATCTACAAAACAACTAGGATAATTATTCGCCTGTAAAATAACCGATACTCTTTCTAAATTTTTTTCATAGAAGAAAAAAAAAATTTCGAGATTTATTGCTCAGACAACTAGCGAGTAAACGACCCCGATATTCTGTGATGCAGGTGAATGTGTAAAAAAATTTAAAGAAAAATTTGCATGGGTATCTTTTTGATACTACTTAGTAGTAATATTACCTGCACTATTCCAATATAAAGTAGTATTCAAAAGTTAACTGAATTTTAAGTTGGTTTTTCTATTGAAAATTTATTATGTTCATCAAAAGAATTGAAGACATTTGATATACATATTTGGCATAATCGGCTTTTTCGTTGGGTAAACGCGCTATGGCATCGTCAACATATATTTTAAAATACTTCATAGGTACAGGAGAAACTGCATATAAAGTATTGATTAAATCCTGCATCACAATATCAGCTAAAATTTGGCTTTATGGGGAGCCCATAGCCAAGCCAAACTTTTGTCTATAGAATTGCTTATTTTATAAAAAAAAATTATTAAGGATAAATTCCATAATTTCCAAAAATACAAAAGTGATAGAGTTATTTTCAATGTTATTGTGCCATCTTATTTCTATTGCCTGTTTAACTAATTAGAAATGTACATTAATAAATACGGCAACCACTTCAAAACTAACAAGAATATGATCAACTGGGCCTCTAAAATTAGTAATATCTTTAACAAATTTAAAGCTATTTTTAATATCATAATCTGACCGTGGTAAGTTGTTTTTTAAAAATAGTGTGATCTAACTTAAAACAAAATAAGTAGCTCAACCAATAGAGGACAGAATTAATCTCAGAGGATTGTTTGATTTGTGTACCTTAACTAAACCATAACAGCTAGCTAAGTTACAATTATCTTTCATGCTCATAAATCTTTTTTTATTGTCACTAAATAAATTACTAGAATTATACAACCTATCCAATCTACGCACTACATATTTAAGGGATCACTCTTGATTTTTTCATAAATATTCATATCATTTATAGTGTCTTCAACTTTTTTAATATAAGCATCCTTATATAGTATTACAAATGCTCCACCTTTATCGGCTCTTATAATCATTACATTATCATTTCTCTTGCAAAACTGTAAATATTTCTTTAACATATTTTATATATGTATGTATATATTTAGCTGATTATTTAAAACGTTTAAAAAAACTTATTTAACTGAGATTAGTTGTGTCTTCTGTTGGCTTACCTACTTATTTTGTTTCGAGTTGGATCACACTATTTTTGAAAAACAACTTACCGCGGTCTGATTATAATATTCAAAGTAGCTTTAAATTGGTTAAAGATATTACTGATTTCAGGGTCCCAGTAGGTCATATTCTTGTTAGTTTTGATGTGGTTGCCTCATCTGATAATGTACTCTTATAATTAGTTATACAAGCAATATTAAAAAGATGGCATATATGAACATAAAAAATTATTTTATCCGTTTTTGAATTTTCGAATATTATTGAATTTACCCTTAATAATACTAACTTTGTTTTTAATAAGCGATTCTTTAGGCAAAAGTTCGGCTCGGCTATGGGCTCCCCATGTTGTCTAATTATAGCTGATATTGTGATGCATGATTTAATCAATACTTTACTTGCCGTTTCTCGTATACGTATTAAGTATTTTAAAATATATGTTGACGATGCAATAGTGTGTACACCCTACGACAAAGCTGATGATAAAAAAATTAATGTATAAATTTAAAAAATATTACTGGGACTGTTACGTAAAATAAAAAAGTTATTTAACCTTTTATTCATTTTCGCGTCTTCTTTAGTGAGAAAACAAAATAATATTTGTACACGACGTAGCTATGTATAAGACTGAGAATACGAATACGAACATTCAAAAAAAAGAAACGTTTGAGTGAATAAAATGAAGCATCATCAACTTATTTGCCTGTAGTTAAAATAACAAGATGAACAAAATAAAAAAATAGCACATGTCAACAAATCAACTTATCTTATAGAAACAGTACAAAGAATATATTGAGCAGAAGCAGACAGGATATCCTCAGTATACACACACTTTGATCACAATTATATTACTAACGTTTTAACTGCAAGTAAAAAGTTTCAAAATGCTGAAACTTTTAATGAAAAATTAGGTTTATTCAGGGCTTAGCCTGGAAGTGCTCGGATGTACTCCAAATTTAAAAGGCTTCACTATCATTACATTGAAATATATATCTATAAAGGTAGCCGTAGAGCACTCCCGAATACTTTCAGGCTAAGCACCAAACGAATCTAATGTTCCATTGTGTTCATTCCAGCTTCGTAGTATATTTACACTGCAGCACATGTACGTGTTACACCTAAAAGTGGTGGAGCAATACGACTAGTCGTTTAGAGTCTCTATAGCTTCGCATTGGAGATTTGGTACTCTGGCTTGGAGGGAAGTCCGGCAGGGAGTCAGTCACACCAAGACTGAGAGCAACGCCACTGCTTACAGTGGCACGGTATGTCCAGTCAGCAGAGCAGCTCGACTAATTCTCTCTCAGTGTACACAAAAGACAACACACGCTATAGTGACTATGCATTATAATCGCACCTTCTCTCTATTTCCTTTTTTTACTCAAATACTCTCTGCAATCTTTGCAGCAGACGGTAACTATCTCTCTCCATTTCACTCTATCTCCTCTCACTTGCACTTACACAGAAAGAGAGCTAGATGGATAGGATCGATGTTTCTGTCTTATTGGCGCTAAAACACTTAAGAAAAATATAAACTGCATTGGACACTTTTAAATACAAATGCTCTTATTTAATGAAAAAATAACTGTTTCAGACCATACTGTTTGCTATAAGATACTTTAGATCCTAACTAAACTGTATACTCAAAATTGAGCGAATTCTTCTAATTAAATAAATAAGGCGATTATGCCAAAGGAAAAGAAAATAGTGTCTTAGCTGCACACAAGCGTGGTTCTCTTACTTGCCAGCACAACGCTGTCACGCCCCTTGATGCAAGTTAAAGGAGATCATAATTACATTGAATAGTATTTAAATGTAACATGACCTTAATGAAAGAAAGACATCACGAAATGGCGATTACTTTATTTTTAAAATCTTAAAGTTCCTCACGAAAAAATTTACAATAGTTTTTAAGTATATGGAGAATATCGTTTATCTAATTGAATTCAAAGTTGCCTGTGCACAAACACAGGTATATCATCGTCAAACCTAAAAATAAAGTATTACTATAACGTATAATTTTTTTATGTACTTAACATCGGAAACGTTCAAAATTAATATAGATAGGATTATTAACGTTTTTACTATCGTTCTGACAATAAACATAGGAATAGCACATTCAGTAGTTAATAATAGTAAGTCATTTTTATATCTATAAATGATAAAATTGCAACAAGCTTGTCATGAAAAATGGTTCATGTCCTAAATATATGGGTGAAGACAGTATATTACACACTCTTATCATATTTTTCAATAATAACAACTTAAATTCTAAAATAATGTTACCATAATATTCACTCAGTTTTTTAAACTTTAGAGTATCCATTTTTCATATATTTTATTTATTTATTTATTTATGTAATACCAGATATATTCGTACAATGATCTATAAAAATATAGTTTATTTCCCGCAAGGAGGTATCACAGATACCTATACACGTGTCCGGTAAATACAAAGATGTTGATGTAAACGTATATAAAAATAGAAGAAGACAGAGAAAAAATCGAAATAAAGTCAAAATATTTAAAAAAAAAGAAAAAGAAAAAATATAAAATAAAATGAAATACGCTGGGTCACATTATTAATGATTACTGTAATAATTTTGAAGTAGTGTTTTAAACTTATAATTCAAACAAATGATATTTTAAACTTTTAAGTGACTAGGAAGTATATTTTTTTAAATTAATTCAAATAATTGATAAAGAATTTACGCTGTTGTACAGAGTTGTCTTTAATTCCTCGTTTTATATGTGGAATGTTTCAAAAAGTTCGGTATTTCTATTTCCTATAGTTTTAAATATTATCTATTTTTAATACAAAAAGACGTGACTTTTCATAATTGTACCGTCTGGGTAAGTTAGGGAGAATATTTTATTTTTGGAAAAAGTTTATATTTTTGGTGTGGATGCTCCGGAAAGCTGCATAATAATATCTGCATACACGGAAAAACTTTTTTACAGGTAGAAATGCTACTTACTCAACCGCTGCTTTTTATGGCTATAATAGGGATTTCCGCGTAATAGTAGAGATATTTAGCTTCTATAGTACTAGTAACAGATACTGGTACGGTAAAAACGCACACCAACGTATCTGAATTACCACCACTGGCTTCGGAAATTTCTGTACTTGGTATAATTTTTATTGCTACTTACTCCAAGTATTGAAAATCACGCACTTGGTAGCATAAAATTCAGTGCTGACCTGTCTAATTGTCCAGCTGAAGTATTTTGGTAGTATCTCTACCCGTTCAAAGGCATTTCTGTGTAGGTTAAAAATAAAGTCATACAGTTCAAACTTAAACAATGTGTTTTTCATGATCCTACGATATTATAAGTTAGGTGTTGACTTTGCAATAGTAGACGAAATTCTGTTGTTGGTTTAATAAGTAAAATACTCGAAAAGTCATTCGATTTTATCTACATTTGTACAAGAAATTCACGATTTTTAATAGAACAAGTAATATTCCCATAATTTTACTGGATTTGTAGTTAAAAAGATAACTCTATTGTTTCACACAATGTATTTATATATTATACAATTAATAAGCTGAATACTTTAGGGAGTTTCATGATTATGTCTTTTTTTATAGTCAATACTAACGATTCTGAATAAAAAAACACATTTTTTATGATATAACCGTTTCAATAGGTTGGGAGATATATTCGTAGTTTTGAAAAAAATTCAAGCTTATTCCTCGCTTCTTCGACTAAATGCTTAAACCGTTACATCCGTTTGTTTAGTGAGACAGCACGCGATTCTTACTGAAAAATTTTTGAACTGATTTTATAAATTTTTATAGGTTACACAAGACATGACACTATTCGGATCGAATCGTAATGGGTTCTTCGTTCTAGTTGTGTAATATAAGTATTATCCGGTCTCTATGAAATTAAGATAATATTTATTATGGCTAGAAAATCACGTGTTTTTCTCGCAATTTTACCGTTTATTGTAGGTAAGGTGGAGACTTTATACTATGAAACAAGATTCTAATAATTGTTTTTAAAAGCTTACTTTCTCAAGTAATTTTTTTTATCATGATTTATTTAGAAGTTTCACAGTTATTAATAAAAAAATGTGTTGTTCTACACTAATAAAGTGATTTTCAGGTTAGTAGATATTTTAACGCTGTAAGAAAAATTTTAAGTGCGTTTCTTGTTTTATAAGCTAAATACTTGACAACGTTTTACGATATCAGGGCAAATTTTTTGGATAATTTACCACTCCAGATAGAAAAGACACTTAATTTTGCACTATTTATCTCTTTTTGTAGGCCAGAGGAGGACTTTACGCATAGTACAGAAATATTATTGAATTTTTATGTAAATAGCTACACGAGTCTGGAAATATTATATTAATATGTGTCTGCTAAAAAGACTTATTTTTTTTCATGATCCCACAATGTTTTTGAGGTTAGAGAATCGTTTAACACTATTCGTAATATTTATTTTGGTACGAATTAAATATGCTCTTTACCGTGGAATATTGTGTATCCCCACGAATTATTTTAAATGATTACTGTGGTTGCCGTGTTTGTTTTTATATTTCTGCATCATCTGTTTGTTTAAAAATAATAAATGAGAAGGGTAAACTGACACGTCGTTCTATTCATTCTCATTGTAGTTTATGTTTGTTACAATTAGTAGCAAAGTGCTCACCATTCGAATTTTCGAGAAGCAAAGCGTCTTTCTCAAATAACAAAAGTCGTCGTATCTACAGGTGCCCATTTGCTTCTTTGCAAGGAAGGGAAATACCATCGATCGACAAATTATATCGGGCTTAATGCGCAAAAATCCAGATGTGAACATTTTCCAAAATACGACTATGAACTGACCTCGGAAACAAAATTTTAATCATATCTTGATCGTCGAAGATCTCGACGAAGATCACGACTGCAACATAAGGATTTGCACTACATAATTGACCTAATATTTCGATCTAACCTTACTTCGGATGGAGAAACAGTCATTAAACATAAATTTAAAGTCAAAATACATTAATATATTTTACAGATGCGGGATCCCAATGGATAACTACTAGTACTTAAATTCCCATAGAGCTTCTGAAAAAATGATTAAAATAAATCGATTTATCATACACTTCAACGAATGTTGTTCGAAAGAAAACATGTAACTTACTTTATGATTCCCACAAAAAATCAGCAATTTAAGTTTGTGATAGATTCATAGAACTTGTGAAAAATTACGAAAGTATGAGCGTATTTGAGTTAGTGAAGTGTATAGTAACAAGCTTGTCAACCGTTGAGGAAAAGCATAAGATGCTTATAAATGTAGTTATTCTGTTTAGTGCCACGCTTACGGACACCAGGGCACAGTGTGTCCTGTAAATGACAGGGACAAGAAGTTGTGCTACAGATGTGAGCAGTTTTCTACGGACTACACGGCCAAGAATTGTCCATTCCTCCGACATAATAACAGTCCTGGACGTGAAAATTCCAACTGCTTTGGCTGGGACATGCTCTTTACCGGTAGGTAAAATTTAAAGAACAAATTGTAGGAGTGGATGAAACTCTAATATAAGCAAACAAAAAAATTCTGAACAAATAATTAAACTAGTGCAAATCATTCAACCATAAATTAAACGTAAAAATACCGACGCAAGCCACAAACCGAACAATAATAACAAGAACAAAAACCCCGTCCAGTGCATTAGCCCAAAGCGTCCTTATTCATTATTTTTGCTGTCCATATTTTCTTCACTGCTACACCTGTTTCAGATATAATTTTTCACCTCAATTATCCAACATTTATCTTAAAAATGATAAATCCATATTCAAGATGATTTTTTTAATTTCGTTACAATATGTCGAGTAAATCCTAAAATATGACTAATGATTAGGGTGTCCGTTATTTACCGATTTTGAATTTTTGATCATATCCCCCCTGGAATATTTTTGTTGTGTCCTAAAATGATAATCTATACCCTGAAAACCCGAAAATTTTCGATTTAACACGTGCCCCTTGACGCAATTTGATTTCCCATTTAAATAGCATAGGATTCTAAAATTTCAACCTTGTTTGATTTTTTTGACGACTTAAGTATTTTTTCTGAATTTTTTAATCATACTATTGAATTACATGTCACTCGAACTTAATGAATTAATTTGTTCTAGCTCAAAATGAGCAAGTTAAAAAAATTTCATATTTTGGATTTTTCGTTCTTCGAAGGCTTCGGAGGCCAAAATAAAACTTTTTCAATATGCTTGTATTGAGCGGGAAAAAATCAATAAATCAAGTCCAAGTAATATGTGATTCAATGGTGTGATTAAAAAATCCAGAAGAAATTCTTAAAGTAGTCAAAAAAATCAAACAAGGTTTAAGTTTGAAAATCCCTTGCTATTAAAATGGGAAATCAAATTGCGTCCAGGGACACGTGATAAATCCAAAATTTGCAGGTTTCAAGGGTATGGTTATCATTTTAGGATACAACAAAGAGATTCCAGGGGGTATATGATCAAAAAATCAAAATCGGTAAAGAACGGTTATCCTACTCATGATACATGTATGCATATATGTATATACTTACACATATATGTATATATACCTAAACACTCTCTCAATAATTTGTATTTACATTTATTTCAATTAGTTTTTTTTTCCGAACGTTGATTGCTCTTTAAGATTTTGTAACATTTAATATTCTATAAAACATTTAGAAGCGTATGGATTAACTTTTTTTTCAATACATTCATATACTAACACACTCACACACTCGCATTTTCATTCACTTCTGTTGCATTTATAACGTTTTATTGTAGAAAATAGCATAACCTCTCAGCTATCAACGTAAAGTATTTTGTAACTACGTTACAAAGCAAGAAATCAATTTTTTGAAAAATTCGATATTTAAAAATTAAATAATTTGAAATAATTAAAAACAAAATCAATATTTTTTTTGCTTGGATTAGGAAGCGTTTTTTTAAGAGAAACTTTATAATCTTTTACATTTTACAAACAAATTTAACATCGATAAAATCAATTTACTCGAAAATTATCCATCAAGGAAATCTCAAAATTTTAATGACTAATTTCATTTATTATCACTACGTACAAAAATGATCAAACAAAATTTAAATCATAATCAAACAAATGGTGCTTTTTTTTTAGCTGCGACAGGTATTAGATTTAAAAAAAAAGCCTTGTTTGATAAAAATCAGTGGAGGAAATCCTTAGACATGACATATTATATGTATACTAACTAGTATACGCACCCACGCCCTCATCAATTTTTTATGTATTACAGCTAAAAACTTTTTTGCATGTTAAACTCTATGGTTTTTGAGATTATCCACCGTTAAATATTCCAAAAAAAACAATAATAATCGAAAAAAGGGCTTTTTAAAAATAATTGGTTGAGAAATTGATAAAATAACTGAACGAAAGAAAAACAGATGACATTCTTGCCGTGTCCGACGTGATTAAATTTCCTGAGAAAACCCCCCAACCAGAAAAACTATGATAAGTTTGAGAAAAAAAATCATGCGTTGCTTTGACATGTCAGGTAAGGCCGTGCTGCAGTCGCGTATTCAAGAAAATTTTAAGAGAGATTCATGAAAAGTAGATACTTGTAATACTTGTATTTGATAATAATATCATAAATTGTAAAATTTGCTTCTTTTCTAAGTTTGAAGAACTTCCTTTACCTATAAAAAAACTTGTGTCACATACCTTATTTATCTTATATACTTAAAAGATGTAAAATTCTGTTACTTGCGTACAGATCAAGAACTAACTATGCAGCATTATTGATATGTTGAACAAGTTTGGAACTGAAATTTAACTTGCCCCTCCCGATACTCCTGAACTCAATGGAATGTCAGAAAGATTAAATAAGACGATCCAAAAAAAAACGAGATGCTTTATTCTGGATACAGAACTTGTGTTACATATTTGGAATATAGCACTGCCGGCCGAAATTTAAGTGTATAACTGAGCCCCAAGTGAAGTTGATAACATAAAAATACTTCAGCAGAAATTTTATTTGTCGAATCCTTAAAAAAAAATCAGATCAGAGTGTTCGCTTATGAAATATTTGGGAGAAATACTGGGTCGAAATGCGCTTCGATTAGAAAACACATTTTTCTGGTTCGATGCAGAAGCTTAGGTTACATTTTTCTTCAACCAGATAAAAAAAATTTCTACTCCAAACAGATTGTGTGCTTTAATGAAAGATTAGTCTGCGGCGATGTGTATGGAAAAAATAACATTAAAGACTGGAACCGCGATATGATGGACATGAACTTGGGAAATAAGTTAAGCCAAACAAAAATCAGACAGCTGTAATAAACTACACTCTGGTGTATACTTACAATGTGAGGTCTAGGATGCCGGAAGGCTAGAAGAGCTTCGTCTATCTTCCAAAGAATAATAAGTATCCGACAACTTAGCAAGAGGCTATAATAAACCATTAATGATGCGATATGTACTACAGATGCAAATCAAGTTTAGAAAATCGTAGAACGCCTGGCAAGTAGAACATCTGGACGAAAACTCAACATCATTGACCCCTGGTGTGTTCTAAAGCATAAAACAAATCAAAGTAGTGAAAGAAAGTACACAGCCAGATCAGTTATCAGAGATTTTAAAGATTATTACTACTAACATCTACAAATAAACTATGCTACCGTCTCCGGACTGGCTCTTCTCAAATGTGTATAGGCGATAGCAAATAAATTAAATCTAGAGATGAGACAACTTAATGTAAAAACGGCTTTTTTGAATAGCAGTAATACGGAGATATACACATGTAGATTCCAGATACAAAAAAGCATACAGCTGCAGAGAAAAGAAACATCTGTAAGCTTTTTAAATCGTTCTACGGACTCGAAAACCGTCCTAAATGCTAGACTGAGCGCTTTACGCGAGCGACCAAAAAAATTGTCTTAAACTCTAATTCCAGTAAACCATGTTTGTTGATATGTGGACAAGGAAAAAAGTTTTTAATTCTGATTCTCTGTGTCGGTTAATGGTAATTAATAGCAAGATTATATCAAGACTGCATTGATTAATATTTGCACATTTGATGGTTCATCTGTTTTACCGAATGTGTTACACAGGAATTAAGAATTCGTAGGATAATTGGCAGCACCTGAATCTGCTAAAGAAGGAAATAAGCATCTCTAAACATCTGTAAAAAGTTTACAGGTAATCAAAGTGCTTTAAAACAGAGTCAAGGCAATAGTTGGTCCGAAATTTACTTTACCTTGTGGTTTATTTTTATTGTTATTCTGATAGTTGTTACTATTATTGTTATTGTTATTATTATTGTTCCGTTTATTTTTCGCCTAGATAGTTTTAAGTTTATTTTAAGGTTGAATGCCCGCGTCAGATTGACTATCTATGTCAAGATTTTTGTGTTTGCTCAGATTAGATTTTCTTCTATTTCTAAGATCATTCTTTGAATTTAGTCGGCCGGGAAAGTGCTTGTCCCAGTCAGTAAACTCTCTACACCTGTAGCTCAACTTCTCGCCTCTGCAATTTACAGAGTACATTGTGTTTGTAGGCATGGCTATCATGGCACCGACACTGTGCATTATGTGCACTTCTGACCTGATAGGGTGTCACAGGAATTCTAATGTTACTATTTATCTAGCTGTATCCCGCGTCTGTACGATTTATTGGTATACTGTAAACTTTTATTTTATGTTCCAAGACTGATTCTTTTCCAAAAGTAAGGTTAGATCGAAATAATTGGGCAATCATGTACTGCAAATCCTTAGGTTGCAGTCATAATGTTAGTAGACCAAAAGATAATTAAAATCTTGTTTTTGAGATCAGTTTGTAGTCATATTAATTAAACTTCCTACATTTGGATTCTTCGCACAAAAATATTGCACAGAAGCAAACGATCACGTGTGAACATAACAGCTTTTGTTATTCAAGAAAGTCACCGTGCTTTTCGTAAATTCGAATATTTAGCACTTTGCTATCAACTGTAACCGATAAACACTACAATGAGCTAGAAGCAGGCACAAAAAAACGCACCAGTTAAGACTTCTTATTTAGTATTTTTTACCAAACAAGCATTGTAGAAGTAGACAATCAAATGATAAGACGATTAAATTTTCGAGCAACGGACGTGCGATAACTAAAGTAACAATTTAAAATAATTTATGGCTACTAACCAAGGATATTCTTCTTTGATAAATGACATACAGTGTGATGAAAGGCACATTTTTTTTGTAAATAAAATATCTCGAGAAAAATAATCGAATCTCCATAATTTTTTATTCAATCAACAGCTTAAAAACTGTAGTTTATGGAAAAAGTGGTCTAAACACTTTCCATCATAGCAGAAACTTGCAAAGTAGTCCTAACCTAACATAAAAAAAATCATTAAGATGCGATATTTGATTCTCGAGATATTTTATTCACGGAAAACAATGTTTCATTCGTCTTACTGTGCGACGCGTCAGACATTCGGATCATGGCGAAAAAAGCCCGCTGCGCAAAGTTGCATATTTTATATAATAGATGATGAAACAATAATTATTAATTTCATCTTGTAAGAGGCGTTATCAATAATTTGAACAATATGTAAATCAATATAAAAATACGGATAACATAAGAGCACAGAAGCTACACTACAGAATTAAGATGAGGATATCATAATATGCACGAACAAACTGCTTTCATAAAAATAGGACAAAGAGGGTTACCAACTACCACATGGATAAAATGCATAAATTTATCATATTAGACTCCTAAAGTTACTAGACCTAAATTTTATAATTAAACTTAGGTGAAAGAATTGCATCAATCGAATCGATACATTAGTAATGTATCGCCCTATATTATATAGTTGTAAGAACAAAAGTTAGTCCCAGCAACCCCCCGGCTCCTCATTACCCCCCTAAAATCACGTAGTTATTCGTTCATTTTTGCGTGATATTGAACCCAATTTTGTTTAGGTTAGCTCCTCCTGCTCCACCACGCACCCCCTGAGCTCCCCCCCGGCTCCACACAGCTCCACCTCAACCTTCCCAACGTCTACCCCTCAGCTCCCCCTCATCACCTCATAACCTTGTTCACAATACACACACACACACACAAACACACACACTACTTTATTATAAGTTCATGCATATGAATTGATAATTTGTTTTCATTTTGACTTCTCCTTTCCACATTTTTTACGATTAACGTTATATTAAGAAATCTAAAACATAATAACATGAGGGTAGAAAAAAGTAACTCTTACAACCAAGATATTGATTCTACAATGTATATAAATATATATATATATGTATACTAGTAGGGCTTCGCCCCTGCGCGCTCCGCGCGCCAACCCCCATATCTCAATATTTTCATTCTCATGTGTGAATAATGAATACAAAAGTTTATTGTTTCATAAACATATATGCGTACAAATATAGATAGCCAAAGTAAAATTATACAAATTTGCTAATAATTTAAACGAACATAGCCAATATATGAAACAATGTATGAAATGAGTTTACTGATTTATCAAATAATTGTTAATAATTTAATACTGATAATGACTTGAATTGGTATTTAACTTGTGTATGAAAAAAGAAAATCAGACAAAACAAAAGAAATTGGAAGCACAAGAAAAAAATATGCGTCAAGCAGGAAGGAAAAATTGTTGAATGAAAAAAAGAAGGGAATAAAAGAAGCTTAAGAAGCGACAAAAGCTATTGTGGATATATTAAGGAATTCTATAATAAAAGATGTAAAACCGAGCCAAAGGAATCTTAATAATGTTGCCTAAGTTTAAAATAACTAAAATTATTCTTTGTACAAAAATAATTAAGTAGTGCTTCATAATAAAATATTCCTTATTCACGAATACAAATTTGTTTACTTTAATATTGTAAAAATATAGTATATTTACCATACATAAATATGATTTTTAATGTGTATAAGTAATTTTTTGCGTGGCTCATAATATAAACACCAAATGACTAGGCTTTTTATTCACTTATATTTTTTTGTGAATTTTTTTTTATCATTTTTGCTGTAGAAATTTGTTCTCTAGAGTCTAGTGCTTCAAATAGTGCCAAAACATTAATAGAAATTATTGTTCTTTGCTCACAATTAATGGATAATTAAAACGTCGTCTAGTAACTTGCCCATAATACGTTTCTTTACCTTATAAGCGTGCGAGTGTATTTGGTTATTTGATTGTAGGTACTTGAGTTGTATCGTATTTCTGTTTCATATTGAGCTGGAGCGTACGGTTCTGCCGTTGTATTTTCATAACTATTGTCACAAACAGTCTGTTTTATTATTCTGCATCGGTCTATGTATTAAATTAGTTGTGCGTGGAAAATAAAAAATTTCAAGCGGATGTAAAAGGGCTATAGTGAGGTGGTTCGTCGGTTATCAGAATTATTTGTCTGTTTTCGGCCGAGTTCGGCGATAATGTGTCTTTTGGGTGATCTCTTCGGCCATTTTCGTCTATGAAAATTAGCATGGATTCAAAATTTCTAAAATTTTGAGGGGAGTCGACAAATCCTGAAAATTTTCTATGTTTTTGAGGAGGGTGAGGGGGGTAACAGAGGGCTGAGGGGGTAGGGGGGGCAACGAAAAATTGGAAAAATGATTTTTACGTGAAATCACGGACAAAACGATCGATTTTTTAAGGAGGGGCCGGGGAAGGCTAAGAGTAGGTGAGGGGGGTACAAACAAACTTATTCGCTTCGACGGTTAGACAGCAGAAGTGCTGCGCCTGATAACCGCGGTACTGCGATGTCTCCCGTCTCTTTCTACCTACCACAACATCATCGACGGCCCCCACAGCTGAGGGACAGAACGCCCGCGCCGGCGCCTTGTTCTGTTCTCTCTCGGCCCTTGACTAGAGCGTTATACTAAAGCCAGCACAGCCTGCACGATGCGCGCAAGAAGAGCTTGTGCAGCATGGAAGTACAAGCAAAGACATTGTTCTAGGTATATTATACTTTTATTAAATTATTAGTGCTTATGTGAGTAATTAAGCGAACGAAACATGAATCGATTTTTCTACGTTATTTTTCAAGTTTATTAGAACTAAGTTTCTCATACAGAGTTTAGTTTCCTTTTCGTCTCTCTCGCTCCCACACATATAACGCGCGCACAGTATCAAGTGGTTGGCAAACAAACAAAGCACAAACAGATGACGATCACACAGAACACGTAAAAATATAACGAACTTACCCAAGAATTGAGGGGGGGCTGAGGGGGTGTGGGGGGGCGGAAGATTTTCAGTACTTATCAATATATATATGGGGCATTCTCTGTCAAGCGGACCCCCCCCTCTGTCCATCTCAAAAATTGACTTAAAGACTTGAAACAAAATGGAAAATGTAGCTAAAG
>JAPYYV010002299.1:0-21163 GCA_030522625.1 Copidosoma aretas | reverse complement strand
AAAAATTTATATCTGACTTTCTATTATTCTTCTGAATATACTGTCAAACTTATAAAAAAATCTGTCAGAAAAAGCAACTTGTAATGAACGTCCTTAACATAGAGAGTGCGCTTCTATAAGCGTCTATATTCGTTGGTAGCAGTCTGCACTCTGCAGTCTGGCAGCAGGCACATTATACTCGCATGTATAGGAGTGAGAGAGAGGTTAGATCGTTAGATGTGGTCACGTGATCGGCCCTCTCTCGTACTCTAGTGGGCTTTTATGAAAGCGATTTAAACGCACCCTTATAAACTACTTATCAAGAACTTACCTCGGGCGTCATCCTAAATTTACAAACACGAAGATTTGCCCTTTGAATTTTGATAAGTACAATTTTTTTTGAAAATATTGCGTGTTTTAAGAAAATATCTCTCTTTACTTTTTCAAAAAACCTACAGTTTTTTAGTGAAAAATTCTTAATGTTTGAGTTCATAAAACATGAGAATTTTTCACTGAAAAACTGTAGGTTTTACGAAAAAAGTAGCAAGAAACTTTATTTTCTTAAAATAAGCTATGTTAAAAAAAAAAAAAAATTATTAAAATGCAAGGGCAAATTTTTATATTTGTGAACTTGAGATGACGTCAGAGGTAAGTTCTCTAGTTCGATTTAAGGAGGTTCCATTTAGTCAGAAGAAGCTATATTATATAAAGTAAATCGTGCAAATCTAATAACAAAGATCATTTTCATATTATACGAGGGTGATTTTTGTGTTGAAAGAATTTTATTTTTTTTTATTTTTCATTTTGCATGCCAAGATATTGTCACTTATAAAAGCACATTAATTAATCTAATGGGAAATTTTTAATTTTCATCCGATTTTAATTCAACAAGACTTGTTTTATTCTCTAAATGATTTGAGATAGGGTTGACGAGACAAACTTTTTAAAATAATTAACGTATCCAAAGTCACGTGTAATTGTTTATACAGAAACTGGTAGAAACTTTATACATTTTCGTACGAACAATTGCTTGTAACTTTGGACACGTTGATTATTTTTAAAAAATTGTCACGTTAACCCTATCTTAAATCATTTGAAGAATAAAACAAGCCTTGGTAAATTAAAATCGAAATAAAATTAAAAATTTCCGATTGGATTAATTAGGGTGCTTTTATAAGTGACAATATTTTGGCATGCTAAATAAAAAATTGAAAAAAAAAAAAAATTTAACACAAAGATCACCCTTGTATAATATAAAAACGATCTTTATGTCATTATATTTGTACAATTTACTTTATGAATAATTCTAGATCCGAGCGCTCAAAGTGCGAGATTCCTGATTCAGGTGACCCGCGAAGAGCCTTCAAGTGCTTTGAACCTCTCAATCGAACGAATCTATCATTTGTTGGACATATTTTTTTTCGCCTAATAAGGAAATATTTCAAGAGAACATCATTTTATGGCATACAATTTTACATGGATGATTCCATCAAAGCTTGCGATTTAGGCGGCTAAACCTCATACGTAATATTGAGAAAACTAGTAGACCTAGTTAATTAAACGAGTGTATAACAGGGCTGCGAGGCAGAATATTTTTGCCTTGGATACTGCAGTATTTTTGTCTTAAAGATGCCTTGTGGTATCTTTTAGACTATAATCTTGGTAAAAATATTATTTCTCGCAGCCCTGCCGTCACCCCACACTTAAACGAATGAACAAAGTAGCAATTCTACAGATTTACCGAGCATTTAAAAGAAATTAGTTCGATTTGTTAAGTATGTCTTTTAAGCTGTAATTGCTGTAATTTATAACAAATTATATTAAAAGACATTTTTATTCAATTATCTGAATTACTAGTTTGGGTACCTTAATTTTTCTAATTTTCCCAAGAAAGATAAAAAGTTTATCAATAACATACTTTACATTTTAGAAAAGATCAAGTCCATACTCAGTTGGTACGAATTTTCTACCTTAAAAAGGTAACAGGTGATACTACATGGATTCAACATAAAGTACGTGTAGCACGAGGTGTAGCACTGATTAGATTCAAAAATTTTATTGAGTGTTTACTTACTCCTTGATCTAGAGCTCAAACCACAGAGTAAAGAAGTTGACTGATAAAATGTTCTGTTAACTAAAGTAGGAAGCTAGTAAAACGGTCCTCCTTTTTTTTTAGGACTCATGTTATGTGTTTGACCAAACTAGCACCGCGAAGAAGTAAAATGGATCATATCATTCTTTGTCTCTGATAAGTATTTCCACTGTTGTAAAAAAATACTAACTCCACTACTCTATTAGTAATATCTCTGTGGATCAGACAGGCATATGCATGTTCTATAATAAACCCTAAACAGAAATTTGATTACATATTATTTATAGATGTCAGTGAATTTTTTTGTTTTTTATTGAAACAATCAGCTGCAGCTTTTCAGCAGTGATTTGCCATTAAGTTTATTCGTTAAACATTGAGTTGAAAAATTCGGTTGTAATTACTTCTTATTTATAGTCATAAAATTATTTTTTGTATCGTAATTATAAAGTATAATTACATACATTATAAACAATTTTCATCAATTTCTGAATACTTTGTTGCTATTAACATTGTATTTTACAATGTATGCTAAATTTTACGTTTTGTTATGCTAATTTGCTTATATTACATCCGTTATCTTTTTCGAGAGCTGGTGCGACACCCAGTGCGATGTAAGTACACACCATTATTTAAAAATACTTTTTTACAATTGGACCTCCAACCCGTTAATCAACGACAAATGGATAAATAATGTTTTACTCTGTATGCAGTATCTATATAAAACGTCAACAAACTTAGGCCGATTGTAAGCACAAGTATTCTTACTTAAAAAAAACTGTCGTTACAGCATTTCATGGTACAGGAAAATGCAGATCTAATTTTTTACAATTCTTAAACATTTCGATGAACCTAATCTTTTTTTTGTAAAACTGCGTCATGATTCTTGCTCGTACAAAAAACATAATTTGAATTGAATCACTTGCTCATCTGATTTACGATTCACATTTTTTATTTTTTACTAAACGAAAAGTTCGCATGAATTTGCAGAACATTCTTAATCCCGCTGTTGTATTTGATCTTTTGGGGCAAGAATTAACACATATACAATATGTCGTGCGACGGAACATTCTTATATACATAAGAACATTCTTAATCTTGAGTCAGTCGAGTTGACGTAGAAAATTTTTATAAAAACAACCAATGTGAAAACAAAAGACCTAAAAATGAATGATGAAATCGGTCAAGTGCAATAAAAAACCTAACAGGAATTGAATTTATCTATCAACAGGAAAATTCGCGATGAAAAGAGGAAAAGTGCATTCAACGAGATTACTCAAAGCAAGTGTATAAGTACTAGCGCTCGCCGGTTTTCCCTCTTTGCATCTTTGTATTAAAATTTTATAGCCCGTTACGAAGAGGAATATGTCAGCTTGATTTACTTGATACACTAAAGATACGTCAGACACGTGTTTAGAGATTAGTATAAAAATCTTGCTTGTGCTTGATGAATCAAACGTAAAAGTTAGTATTTTTATTCAAACAGCATACATTTTTATAAATTTACAACTACTCCAATTATCCAGGCTTAAAATTTTTTTTTTTTCGCACCAAGTTATATGCATTCAGCTATACATTTTTTCATGAAAACACGATTTCTTTGATTACTCCTATATTTGGATACCATTTTTCAGAAATGACATCGAAGCGTGTCATTTCGATAAAGTTGTAGTCATTCAATAAATGAAGGCTGATTTTGATTAATAGATAAATATTAATATAAAACTGTTTCCAAAATAAATAATAGAGTTTCAGTAAAACTGTGCTCATTGAGTAACGCATCGATACAACTATTTATGATCACGCTTAGATTGATTCAAATCGATCATGACATAAAAAACGCTTTGATGAAAAAAAATCAAGAGTTCATGAGGTGGTTTGATACAATCGAGGTAAGCACAGACACTTCATCGAACAGATTATCAGAGGTGTAACGATCCGATGCAGAGAGTGGGGAAACGCGTTTTGTCTGACGTCACTGCTAGTCGCTGACTATTTTAGAGGAAAATTTACAATTACCTATAAAAGATCGAGCTTCATCGTCTCCGATTCAGTGCGCCTTTGTCATCTATTCGTACAAGTATTTGCTTAAACGACAACGATGCCGAGTCTGTTTCTACTTATACTCCTCGGGGTGCTAGTTTTCTTACTGTTTCGCTTCTACGCTCGTTACAAGCTCAACTACTGGAAACGACGAGGCGTCGAGCAGCTGCCCAACACTGATCTCGTGTTCGGCAACTTTAAGGACGGCGTGCTTTTCCGCACCGCCCCGGGATGGCACCTCGGTGTGCTGCACAATTCCGCCGTCAACAAGAACGCACCCTACATTGGCTTCTACATCTTTCACAAGCCGTGCCTGCTGCTTCGCGATCCCGATATCATCAAGCAAATTATGATTCGAGATTTCGACAACTTCTCGGACCGGCACTTTGCCGGTTCTCAGCAGAAGGATAGTATCGGCATGAAAAATCTATTCGGTCTCAAAAATCCAGCTTGGAAGTATCTGAGGTCCAAGATCACCCCTACGCTCACCAGGGGAAAGCTGAAGCAAATGCTACCTCTCATGATGCAGACTGGAAAGCCCATGATGGATTATCTGAAGGAGCAGAACATTCCGTCGGACAGCGAGAAAATTATCGACGCCCAGGAATTGAACTACAAGTACACGACTGATCTCATCGCGAACGTTGCCCTTGGCACCCCCATGGACTCGTTCCATTATCCAAACGAAGAGTTCACCAAATGCGGTAATTTCTTTGTGTCCGTTGCATCGTTTTTGTTTTTTTTTGTTAATCAAAATTTTCAATTCACAATGATTATGGAGTTATTAAGTTATGAGCTCGCTTTGATTAGTAAGCTTTAAAGTACGAACCGCGTTTGAATAATCATGGTTTCGATTTTTATATTACTGTGTATTAAATACGCGTTGGGGCAAATTTCGCATGCCATTAATTCAAAGCTTGAGACGGCTCCTGAGGCGATTTCCTCGCGGATGATGTCAAAAATACTTTCCAACTAAGCAGTAAATGGGATTTTTACCTGGGATTTTATGTTGCACTTTCAACCCTAAAGTCAGAAAAAAACGTCGTTATTTCAACAGAAGGTGGCAAAAACTAGTTTGCGCGACTTGGGGAGAAAGTACGGCATCATCTTCCGGGTGCCACCCGAGCCAAGGGTGATGGTGGTGATTCATACCTTGGAGGACGTGACGTACTTTTGTCCCTTGAGGCGAATCATACTATCAAAACACATTCTCAAAATCATGTGTTCCATATATTTTATCGCTTATTTTTAAAACGAATTTGACTACCCTTTCAACTATTTTTTACCATTATCATGATTTAAAATCTCGCATAGATTTGCTCAAAAAAGTCCATGTACGGACTATTTAAAAGGACTGAAAAGATATGTAGAGTTTTTTTGGCTAACAAAAAATGTCAGTTAAAAAATTTAACTACGTCAAATGACTCGAATAAAAATATAGATATGCGATTACAAAAGGCATATGTACAAGTAAGTAATGGGTGTTTGTATTATATCGGACACATGGCATCTTTCTGGGTAGAGGCACCCTGGAGAAAATCCCAACCTCTCTTTAAATTTAAATACCCATATTATTCAATAATAAATATTAATTAATAATGTTCGAGATCTCTGAGACGAGACGAGACTTGGTGAAATCATTCGAGACGAGACAGGAAGTATCGGTATTTATCGGTATAATATTTACGTGCGTACAATTTTCTCCTGTAGAGTTTGTTTAGTGCCGTTAGAAATTTAATTCCTAATGCCATTTAATAATAGAAGTAGTAATAATACTAACTATTAATTTCCATTGATTTATTTTCTCAGAATTTTGTATACTTTAGATAATGGGATTATTACAAAATTCAGTAATCAAAACTAATGTGGATCTTTTTACTGAAAATACGCTTATCGTTGTTTTTTGATAATTCCTTAGACGATCCTAATTAATTGTTCATGGTAAATTAATTAAATATGACGAGGTTAATTATTTAAAAAAAGAATAGAAATCACAAATATATTTTTTGGACTCCGTATAATGGGGAATATTGAACAATCAAGTTTGCAACTATAGAATTTAATCAATAAAAATGAAGGTATAAGTAATAAAAGTTACAGTTTGTGAGGCAGTAATTGTAGTTAGCACTTTACGATTATCTCTTGTGTAAGAAATTCATTTTACAATTAAATGATTAGTTTTTTTTATTATTTCACAGTTTGAATTACGCTGCAACAGCTTAGATTAAAATTTCGTAGCATAAACTTTTGAATTTAAATCTTATTATACGAGATCTGTAAATAAAATTATCTTGCATTATTTTTTTTGTGGAAATTTTATTATTTTTAGACAACAAGAAGATAATATGCTACGAATATCAGGCACTGAGCTATAGAGTCAAACGTATTTTCCACTGACGTAATTAAATGGTCTTCATTCAATTATTATCGTTCTATAAATCTGAGGTGGTGTGGATGGTAATGATAAGATCAAGTTAATTTTGTTTGATGACTTGAATGTTTCATGATAAGTTCTAACTATTTAAACTATTATACTGTTATCATGTTATCATGTTATCATTGTTATCATACCATAATGGTTGTAGAATTTAAATTAATAATTAAAATAATCACATAGATGAGTATCAAACAGAATCTTTGCCATTAAAGAGAAGCGATTACAGCGATTATTTTATTCTTATGAAACAAAACTTATTCATTTGTATACATACATGGGTAACTTTTGGAAACAGTATTTAATACAAATTGCAAGAAATAATTTTAGATCTCAATAAAAATAATTCCAGAAATTATCTCAAAACTAAATCAAGTTGTTAGAACGTATTTACGATATTTTTCCATTTCTAATTACAGTGTACAATTTCTTCCACGGTTTCAAGAGAATGGTTGCTCTGGTAACTGTATTTTTCATGCCAGAGTTGGTTGAATTGATTGGACCCAGTATGCTATTTAACTCATCGTTTGTGAGAAAAGTATTTTGGAGCGCTGTCAATAACCGTGAAAAAACTGGCGATAAAAGAGGCGACTTCATCGACTCACTTATTCAATTGAAGAACGGCGAGCAGAATCCTGATTACAGTAAGTAATGAAACTTTTATATAGTTGTTTCCGATCAGTGCAAGCAATAAAATATTATTTTCGCGCTTATTATCATACCCACCATTTAATACATCATCATATATCGTGACGCGTGTAATGAAATTTTCTTTGTACAAAGCAAGCTTTACCTAAAATTTTAATGGAATTCATTTGATTGCAGAGTTTGAGGGTGAGAATTTGCTTTATCAATCGGGCACTTTCTTCTCCGGTTTCGAGTCAAGCTCCACTTCAACTGCTTTTACACTCATGGAGTTGGCAGCCCATCCCGAATATCAAGAAAAGGCACGTCAAGATATTGAGCGCGCAATTAAGGAACACGGATTAACTTATGAAGCTTTTAATGATATGAAATATCTCGATCAATGTGTAGCTGAGGGTGTGAGGCTGCACCCCCCTGTGTCGACTATTGATCGCTACACCAGACAAGACTACAAAGTTAGTGTATTCCCTTTGATCATTGATATTTATAAACATTACCTACAATTTCTGATGCTATTAACAAAAAAGTCCACGTATATTCTATTCAGATTGAGATACTTACTATTATTATTCGATATTATTAATTTTAAATGATAAATTGTAATTATGTGATACGAAAATCATTTTAAATTTTAGTTGCTTTACTACACAGCTCCACACAGCTTTATGATAGTAGAATCCCACGTTCTAAAAGCATGCTGTTATCCTTTCAGATTCCCGGAACTACTATCGTCATCGAAAAAGGAACTGCGGTTTATATTTCACTCTATGGCATGCACGAAGATCCGCGTTTCTTCGAACAACCGGCAGTATACGACCCAGGCAGATTTGATGACGAGAGCCGAGTATCCGACGGTTACATTCCATTTGGAATCGGACCCCGAATGTGTGTTGGTGAGTTTTAGTATTTCATAATAATTTATTGTTAATATTGTTGTTCTTTTAACAAATTTTTTGAGCTTTCATTTTCTTTATTTTTTCATCTTGAATTATTAGATTTTGTTACATTAAAAATTGTCATAAGTTGAATTTTATGCAAATCGTTCATTAACTTTGATTTTATTCATGCAGGTATGAAAGTAGGCCAATTGCACGCCAAAGTGGTTTTGGCGATGATTTTACGGGAATACAACGTTGTGCAAAAACCAGAAAATAAGTTGGTGCTTGATCCGAGGTCAACGTTTACAGCAGCAGCAGACGGAATAAATCTTCACTTTAGAAAAATCGTGAAATCGTGATGTTATATAGTAGTTTTCGTAACAAATGTGCATCTTTCTAAGGCTGTACCAACGGGCCCTCGGGCGTAGCTTCGCCCCCCTGGCCGGATGCACACAAGTGGCGAACCCTATTTTTCCTACCGAGGGTGTACCAGGGTTGCAAAAGTACCCGAGGTAGGAAAAGGCCTTAAATACTTAGCATTGATTGATTTTAAAGATCAAATAAATGTATAAACCATTGATAAAGTTGTGTGATAAACATCGATTACATTGTAAATATTATCAAAATCTTTGAACTTTTTCAGTGATGATGAGTGTATTACAGGCAAGAAGAATAAATAGTTTATTTTGTAAAATAAGCCCTTTCTATATACTTATTTTGTGTACATATTGTAATAAAATTGTTTAATACTGCGATTGCGATTTTTAATAATTTTATTTCCTTTTGCCGATACTATACAAAAGCCAATTTTAATTTTGCGTATTACATCGAAACATTAAACACACGTATATATAAAAATCTGCAATATATCCCACAAAAAAATGTTGGAGAAACATCTTCAGGACTGATTATTTGAGGGTCCCTTCGTGTAGTGAGAAAAAGTCATTGTCCACTCTCTAAATGTCTTCGAGTGAAAAAGTCACTCGTATCGAGTGAAATTTCACTCGCATCGAGTTAATGTTTAACTTGAGTACGAGTGACCGGATTCTCACTCGATACGAGTGAAAATTCACTCGAAGACATTTAGAGAGCAAGCAAAAATATATTTCTCTTCTTTTCGATCGTTTTGAACAATTTAGCAATGCGAAAACATTAACTTGAACACATGCAATTAATACAGTTTGTTCAAACATTGGATCAACGCTGCCTCGGAAAGAATAACCATACGTGGTTTATTCCGAACGATCCTTTTTCAAAAACTGATCCTGAATCACCATTGTTTCCCTCATTATTCAACCAATTTTCATTTGAAACTACCATTAAAATGAATTTGCATATGATGAATTAATCTCATAATCTGTTTGAATGAATGAATTTTGTTTGTGTCGTAATGACGGCACACTAATTTTAGGTATTGCAACTACAGCAGCCAAGGTAATATCAGTATCAGAGAAAATCGGAGAACTCTTATGAATATTATTTGAGACACCATGATAAAAAATGTTTGAAATTATTTTATGACCATTTAATTTATAACCGAGTCTGAAAACGGGAAGACTCGTTTATTCTTCTACAATATAGCGAGCGCATGTTTAATTATATTACTCGACACTCGATAAGTATGATATGTAAGTGAGTCAGTCTCTGTTCCAAGTAAACAAGGGGATTCACAGGCTGAAGAAAGAATTCAAAATATCCTCTTTCTATGGTGATAAAAGATGAATGAGCCTGCCTCATCTTTCATATATGGACCAGTGTCGTCGAGCATCGTCTATTGGGATTTGACATTTGTCTTGGCGCCAACTATCGGTACAATGAAGAAGCCGTGTGAGCAAGTATTTCGTCATTTCATAAATGAAAATGGCGTTGAAAAACATGGAAAATTTTAGCGGTAGGGGGTTCGACCACGCCCCCGTGTCAAATACCAATAGTGCTCAGAGCATCATGGTGCTCATGTGCAGGCTGACAATAGGTGGAGGGGAGCATCTCCAGTAGAGACTAGAGGCCCTTATAAATACGAGGGACCGGTGGGACTTCAGTACAGTACAGTATCCAGTCTGACCTGCAGATTATTCGAAGCTGCATATTTTACTTATACCAGAAGCACCAGTAGACCTCCAAAAGTAAGAATTAATTTTATGTGCATTTTAGTGTTTGGAAAATAGTTAAATAGAAAATTTACTTCGTTAAAATTTTTAAAAATCCAAAAAGTTATGTGTCTTCCATAATTTTATTATTTGATTAAAGGTATTTGTTATTCCAGTGTTCTTACTTATCAAATAGTCATTTTAAGATTCAAATGATTACAGTTACAGTGCCGGGATAGATTTTTTGCTCCGATAAATAATTGTAGAATTGATTATTAAGAACGTTGAATTTCGGAAGAGAAAAGTCCAAAGCATGGAAATAAATCATTTTTTTGTCCTTTGATCATAATTGTCAGGTTCGCATGGTTTTTTTGTAAAGAAATGAAGTTGTCGAAAACTCGTTTTTTACGATTGTTCATAACGTATCGCACAGTTTGCAAGCAGAGTGTGCAGTAATAAGAAGTGCTATTTTGAATTCGCCATAAGGATCGTGCTGTTTTAAATTGACTGTCAAACAATAATATTTCAATTTTCTTCAAATCGTAACCTTTAATTTCCTTTTACAAAGATGATATTTCTCATTTTCTGTAAAAGCCGTAAAGTATGTGTTTTATGTTTCAGTGAAAAATATTTTAAAAGATCCTAATAGATAATTGTTAAATTATTAAATAACTTAGTGTTTACAATCATTTTTCCAACAGTACACAAAATAGTGCTACTTACCACATAAAAGTAAAAAAAAAAAAACATGACGCGTCGAAGGATTTAACTTACAAGTGCTAAAATTTTAACTGATCGCATATCGCGAGGGATATGTCGATCAGTTATTATTGGCCCTCCAATGCCTTTATACAAATAGTGGGGGCGTACTGACAATTTTCGACGTACTGACAGCTGTACTATTTTACAGCTGTTCCTTTACAGTGGATTTAAAATAGAACTTTTATGAAAAAAAAAACTTTAGTAGTGCTGTGGTATTTGACTGTATGATTAATTAATTTTGATGTATACATTTAATTTGAATTTCAAATCTGTAAAAATTATGTCATACTTTAATTGTTAATTTTGCTGATTGTCTGAAATAATTTTCAAGTACCTGTTTAATTAAATTCTTATAATACTGACTTGTTATCTTTTTAATAGTTAATTGCGATTTACAGATGGACGATAAGAATAGAACGAACCAGTGCAACCCAAATCACAAGTCATCGGGACCCGGTCACAAAGCCGGTTATCATGGTACTGCTGATACCGCCGACTTGAAAAACCACACCAGACAGTCGGACCCAAATACAAAGGAGTATGAACAATGTCGCAAATAATATTAACATTATAGCTATCAAAAACTGTATTTTCAAAATGTAAGCATGTTCGAAAATAAAAATTTTTCTGAATAATAAATGTCAGTTGCTGTTCATGAGTCATTTTCTAAACTTACATGTACTAAACACTTAAAAAATTGTTTACTTAAAATTAGTATGAAAAAATAAAATCCATAACATGAATTGTGTTTCAAGCATAGAAAAAAAAATTACGTTGATCATCCTTTTTTCATGATTTGATGGACAAAAAAATTTTCATTAATCATAAAAGATAGTAAGTAGATATGCTAAATTTGATAAAAAATCAAAAAAGTTTGGAATCTTATTTTTCCTTTTTTTTACATAAATAAAAATTGAAGAAGACCTCACAATAATGTATCAAACAAATTGTAATGACTTTTGCCATTAAAGAAGGAAATGTTGTGAGTTTGATTAGTTGTGAAAAACGAAATAAATAATTTTATAAGAAGCACTTGAATGATTTTCATTACTTTCTTGAGTAGTTAAAATATTAATTAGATTCAATGATGATAATGATGATGATAATAATAACAATAATAATAATAATAATAATAATAACAATAATAATAACAACAACAATAATAATAATAATAATAATAATAATAATAATAATAATAGGATGAATTTGAGTAAAACTTTGAAAAGTCTTTTTTAAGTATGTTTGGAAGGGGAATTCTGAAGTGCCACAATGAAATCAATCATAAAAAAATTGAAAATATAATAACGATTTCCATACTTTCTTTGATATTTTATTTCTGTATGGACCTATGATATGGCATCAATTTTAGGATCAAAAACTAAAGTAAGTTACACTAGAACGTATCTTACTTAAAAATAATGGTAATGTGCATACTTTATTAAGTTACATAAATAAAGTTAGTTTAATACAAAATATTCCCACAGAAGATGCAGAAACATGTTGGCACCATATTTTACCCTCACAACATATGTAATTAAAAATCAATCATGAATTATTTGCCACTCGGTTGTTTAATCCAAAATCCCCAAGGTGCATATTTTTCACCATCTTCTTCTTTCAACTCGCCACGGAAAACTTTTATTTTTACACGAGGAACATCTGTATTTAAAAAGTTATAATTTAAATCTTGAATTTACAATAGCAATAAATAGAATGCGCTAGTGTAACTGCTATAAATAATGAACCTTACCTTTAACATTGTATTCTTCTAAAGACCCGTTGTCACCTTTAGTACTATTTATAAAAAGTATGTAGAAAGTTAAATAAACGATGAACTTACTTTTCAACATGTTTTCAGGTAATGAGATAAAATCGACGCACACCACCCATTTATACGTTGCAAGACTGAATATATACATATTGAGTGTAGAACCCAATTTTTTACTGCTTGTGGTAAACAGATTTTTTACGGCCAACCGAGATCTCTCTCTCTCTCTCTCATTAAATTCACCCGCAGCATGTGATTTTAGTGCGCTTGCCCGAATACACATAATCTATAATGTTTTTCTTGTGTAAAGTACACTCAGTTTACGGAAAAATTAACGGAGAAAAAATCGAGAGGAAGTGGAGAAAAGGATTAGCAATTAAATGAATTTAGGACTATTTATCCATATAATATTCTCAATAAAAAGAAATAAATGAAAATGCTTAAAATTTCATTATATATTTGTCAATCTCGTAATATGGAAGCCCTGTTACACTTGCACCTGATGAACAATGTCTATTACAATGATATTCAACTTTAACACCAAGATAGCAATGATTTTTCGAATATTTCTTTAAAATCTCTGATTTTCAATAATAACATTTTTAACATTTCTATTGACTCTAACACTTTAAGAAGGGATAATCAATAGAATAACAGATTAGAAGAGTACGAATTAAAGGCCTTTGTTGACAAATTGTTCATTTTTGGTCTTTAGCTCTAAATTCTCACGTGAATTAATCAATTGATCTGATAATCCCATTGATTTTAGAAGTTCTATGTCACAGTGCAAATAATTAGAAAACATGGCTAAATGTATTGCTCGATTTTGTACACAGTATATTAGTCCAGCTTATTCGTATTATTTCAGAATCAGATTTGAGTCGGCACGCCTGAATTTTTTTTCTCTATTTCGTTTGCATCACTTTAGCTTTTGAAAACTTTATTGATCCAATTTACGTATTCATTATACGTTACGAATTTCAAGTGCCAGTTTAAAAATTTCTTTATCCTGTCATTATTTTTAATTTATTAGAAAATACATTTTACAAAAGCAACTAACGCGGTAAGAAACTAACATAAAAAAAGGAATTGTGATAATGGCAATTTCCTAATTTGATCGAGTGAAAAAAGTCACTTGCAAGTAATGATTATTATCCTAATGATCTTAACTCAAAATAAATCGTTCATGATGTCAAAAAAAAGTTATTTGGATTCGAGTAAAAATTTACTCTGTAAGGGTGATTTTATTTTTTTAATACAAAATTAGCCCTTTATATTACAGTGAAATTTTCATTGTCTGAAAGTAAATTTTTGTCATTTAAGTGGCACTGTTTCAACCATTCTGGAGTGAAAAATTAATTCAAAAAACTAAAGTTTTACTGAAAAAGTTTTAGAAAGTAAATTGCACGTGCCGTGGAACGATTGTTTATGTACAGAGAAAGTGAGAAAAAGAGAAAGTTACAGACAATAATATTTCTTGCTACGGAGAGTATTTTTTTCTAATAGGGTGCGAATTAGTACAAAAAAAAAAATATACGAACTGTAGAGAAAATTATTTAACAAAAACAACATTTAGCTGTACTTGCTTGCTCTACTTGCCATGCGTACTATTTTCTTTCTGCTTTTTTATAATCATCCAGTTCACAATTTTTTACGATGTATCCTTTTTTTTGTATAATTTATGTTTATCAACGCATATATTTGTATTTTTATATTGTCATTGACATCATCTTGATTTATATCATCAGTATATTGCACCGGAAATATATATATATATATATATATATATATATATGTATTATATATTAATATTTATATATAATTACACCCGACACTCTTGGAAACACTTTGTCGACTTACGTGTACTGTTAGCGTAAGTAAGTATTATGTACGATAACGCAAAGACTCACCACTATCTTTAACAAATCGGCAAAACCATACACAGATAACTTTATTTGTATATGGTTTTATTATTTAATCTCTCTGTGCATGTAAAATTATTCTATTAATAATTGTAAATCAAACTACACCTTTTGTTAGGGGGATCTCACTATAAAATCCTTGTACCTGGAGAATCTTCACACACTTGTAAAGCAACAGAATATATTACTGATAAAACGTAAAGTATATTTAAAAGACATGCGAGTAAATCTAACTACGGCCAGTATCTTAAAGTTTACGCATCATCGTTAGCTAAATTAGTAACTTAGTAACCCTAACCTAATGCAACTTATTTAAAATATTTTTTGCACATACATTCGTGTTCGTGTGTCAATAGACTGGAAGACATTGGAGTTTTCAATACATTTCGTCTCATCACATCACTGCACAATAATAGATCATCATCAATTGGAAGACATAGTATGTATATACAAGTTCATGCTTGTAAATGTGGTTAATCAATTTGTATACACTAATTTATCATTTAAATATTTTTGCTTAAGACTATCAAGTTTTGTTCAATTATTTTTATTTCATAAATTTAAAATATTTTTGAAAAAATGCGTCTTAATTCACAAAACTCTTCTCGTATTAAATATAGCATTATGTATTCAACACGTAAATAATTTTTTTTAAAGATGATATGTTAAACAAAGAGCAAGAAATGCCCACATCTTGTATCTTTCAAAGCATTCATCGTTATCTTAGATCTTTGCAAGCGAGGCAGTATTATTATTTTTCACGCATACCGGATGTCAAGAGCACTGAGATAAAACTAATGAAGCTACATGTTTCATTGTCAACTGGCGATCAACGCTTATTACGTAATATAACAATTTAAAATACTCTAAGTAGATATAAAATTTAGAGTCTCATTAGTACAATAAAAACTTTAGCGAAATGGTGCAGTGACCAGTAAAAAGTTCTTCAAATTGAAAAATTGTTATTTTGTCACTAGTTTTTAAAACAGAATTAGACATATTAGGAGTTGTTGGAATCATAATTTTTTCATGTTAAAACAAATATTGATTCAAAAAGAATTATTGTCATATGTTTTCATAAACTATTGGGCGAAATTGGAGTTCAGGAGACAACACTTTTTTCATTTTGATAACATTGACGTGCCATTTGAACAGCACATTCTTTCACTTTCCTAACGGAGAGGTTACAAAAATTTCTAATGATGGCGATTTTCCTATTTTCACGCAGTAATCGCACGTATGCACATTCACTCGGTTCATTTTTCATCAAAATCACTTTTATAATTCCTAATCATGGCATTCTAGTACTGGAAGACATCGATTACTTAGAACTTTTAATGGTTCTTTTGCATTCTCATATTGTCACGAGATCGTCACGCGGTAGCTAAAGGCCTACTGTGCCGTAGATCCTATTGGTTTTTTCAAATTTTTTCTTAGGCATAGGTACGAAGAGATTCTCTCCGAGGAAGACTAGAAATTGACGGCAACAACGCCAAAGCAATCGCGACGAACTTGCTGATGCTGGATTGCACTCGGCAAGCCAGTTTCCAACGTCATATTAAATTTCATTTCTTTGTCATACTATGGGTAACTTCTTACGTTACGAATTCTTACCACGCTCATCATTTTTCTTGTAAATAAAATTATCCCTCTTTCGCTCATCAAGATTTTCATAACGTTCCCGTTTCATTTTCGATAAACCAAAAACAATTGAAAACAATTACTCCGCGACACTATGAGGAGAAAAATGTTTTGTCAATTCGATGGATAAAAAAAGTCATCCGAAAAAAGTCTGGACGAAAGTGCGACGCTAAAAAGAAAGCGTAAAACAGGCATGACGAGAAAACGTTTGGCGCCGAGTGGATCGATGCAGCAGCACGGCTCGCTCACGTTATCATCATTATTATTGTTACAATAAAGGTACGGTGTTATTCGTTGAAGTTTCCATCCCACATCATTGGTAAGTAGTATACTTGTGTGTGATTCTCTCCTTCCGCGGGCTGCTGGATACACGCGATTTTACCTTTTTTACTGGCAACGTTTTTTCTCCTCTCTCTTTCTCATCTCATTTTCGGGCCTGACTAAGAGACGCTCAAGCGTGAACGAGTCGGAGCCGTGCGGCCTATCTATACCTTTATAATTGTGTCTGCTCTCCAGATCATTGGGGAAAAAGCAGGCGATAAGCGTTTCTCTTGGTAATATGGGTACACATAGTCTGCATTAATGGTCACTCGATTGCTTGGTTGGAAATAGTCGATAAAATAATCTCAGTGGTAACTTTTATTTGTAAATATTTTTCACGTACGTATTTGAATTTGTACACGTGTGTCAATAGACTGGAAGACGCTGGATATTGTTTCGTTAGCCGGTACCGTAACGTACAATAGCTTCATAGTTGGCATTTCAAAATACTATAAAAACCTTTTAAAAATATCTAAAATATTCAACAGTCAATAGATGTATTGTCGAGTTTTGTCTTTTCTTTCTTTTTTAATGCTTGGACCAAGTAAATATATTCAAACAACAAGGATAAAAAATCTCAAAAATAATTAACAAGCATCCTTATATTGTCTCGAGACGCAAGCTTCGCATTAACGTCAACCGTGAAAATTAGTTGGAATAAAAATAACTTTTTTGGAATCACTTTTGTAGATTAAAGTGTAACTTAGAAAAAACGTAAAAAAATTGTTAAGATACGTTTTTACCCCTGAACTCAAAAGTAAATGATTGATAAAAATGGGCGTCGCCAAAATATTTATTAGTCCATAAGGGTCTTATCGACCCCCGTTTTTATCAATCATGCGAACAATAAACAAAGTGATTCTCTTCTTTTTGGCTTATGATCAAAAGCATATCTATATATATTTTTCTTCCTCTTAACTTTTCATTTGTAAGCATTTGACCTTAGAGAGACTATCGTGGCCAAAATCAAGTAGAAACAGACGAGTCAGGTCAGACGATGAGCCATCGATAGTGACCTGATCTGTATTTTAATTCTATGAATGTTCAATTAACAAGTGCTGAATAAAAAAATTAATTTAATGCATTATAGTCCGTAGTAAGGATTTCTGTGAAAAAAAAAAAAAAATAATAATTTTAGCTACTCTGTAGAAGTAGGTTAAAACTCTAACGCGAAATTCCGCCCATTCCGCCATCGATGCGATAACGAACAGATAAATTCAAATATATAGGAGCGTATGATAATACTAATGTAAATCGAAATTATTCACACTCTGCTGGTATAATATTTATACATAATCTCTGAGATAAACGTCCGACGAGTATTTTTCTTTAACGCGCACCCATACAACTGATTTGTAAACGCTTAATAATAAATCATCTAATGCACTGCGTAAACATGCTATTTCTTCCTTATTCCCAACAATAGCCGTACAATCCACCCAGCCATTCGAGTGTGAGCGCTGAAACCAGAGCGCAACCGATGCAGACTGTGATGTATCCCGTATTAACGTCGTAGAAACGCAAAAAGAGAGAGAGAGAGAGAGAGAGAGAGAGAGAGAGAGAGAGAGAAATCGGCGCGACAGTACAATACGGCACATACATGTGTAAACTATATCGAGCCGGCGAGCCTAAAACGGCAGGCCGATCTCGAAAGCCTTGATCAGTGCCCTGCCCGAGTCGTAGACCCCGATGACGGCGAACAGAACGCCGAGGGATATGACGAAGCAGTCGAACGCGACGGCGCTCGTCTCCATCGAGTTGCGCTTGAGCTTGAGGTGAAAGTAGCACGGCCAGATGAAGGAGAGCATGGTGCCGGTGAACGAGCCGATGAAGCCCATGAGGATGCTGAAGTGCGGTATGAAGATGGCCATGAGGATCGTGAAGAGGATGACCCCGACGCGCCAGGCGAGGCCCCAGACCTTGAGCTCCCGGTCGAGGGTCCAGATGGTCGGGAAGGGGCTCTTGGGCCGGCCGCGGAAGAGCGCGCGCTCGAGGAGCTCGCAGGCCGCGTAGTAGGGCAGCGGGTACGACAGCACGGCCTTTACGACGAGGCACAGGTTCACCAGGCCCTTGAAGCCCGACGAGTGCAGGTTGTTCGTTATCACCTGCGTCGGCGGGATGTTAATCGTGTGGCAGATTACGCGAAGGATCGTATCACATTTTACCAAGTTACTGGGTTAATGGTACGCATACTTTTTACATGCAGGTACTTGGGTATAATCTATACGATGATAGGCACACGCGGGAGCTACAACAACAACAACAGCAAAACCGCATGCAACGCTGCGACGATCTAAAACGACAGGATGGTGCGGTGACAATAATGATGGTACAGCGGGCGGACGTGGGCATGATTCGCGATTTGATTTTTTTCCATCACCATGATTGTAAAATAGCACTCGACAAATATTTTTTCAAGCTCGAATTGTATCTAAAAAATTCAGAAATAAGAAGAGTGTCAAGGTATTTGAAAAATATTTAAAATGTTTTTTTCGAATCCTGTAATTTAAAGTTGAAAAAAATTTTGTCAAGTGTACTGTTCCGTAAGTGGCAATAACAATAAAATTATTTAGCTAACAAAAAATACATCACACTTGCAGAACAAAATTTTGAGGAGAAAATAGTGTCGAAGTTTTTTAATTTTTGTTTACATTAAAGCACCATGTTTTGCTAAAAAAAAATTGACCGAGCACTGTGCACCAAGCTGAAAAAGTGCATTAGGTTTGTAGGAAAAAATTATGTTTCGAAGCTCTTCGAAGATCCATCAAATAATAATTCTCTGTTGAAAAAAACCTCGTCCAAAAACCACACAGTATAATCACATGAAAAAACCGCAAAGAAACATGTGGTTCGACCACTCCGTTTTCATGTGGTTTTTCGAAAACCACGTGGTTTCAAATCAATGTGGTTTTTTAAACTCCACGAAACGTTTCAATCTTTGATTTCTCGTTGGTAACAACTGGAAGTTACTGTTTTGAAAATCATATCATTAAATCTTAATAATTTTATTATCTTAGAAAACCACATTGATTTGACACCACATGGTTTTCGAAAAACCACATGGTGATTTGAGACAAAAAACCACATGAAAACGGAGCAGTGAAACCGCATGTTTTTATGCAGTTTTCATACGTGGTTTCCTCATGTGGTTTTTGGATATCGTTTTTTTCAACAGAGTTGTGCCCAAATCAGGTGGTGGTGGTGAGTATACGCATGACATGATCGGAGCAGACGAAGGGGCGTGTGAATACCTGTTGCGTGTCATTCTGGAAGGTCATGAAGCAGACCCAGCCGAATATCGACTTGAAGGCCGCCGCGGCAATGTGGCTCCAGTCGAGCATCCAGTCGAACTTACTGCGGTCTATGAGGTTGCCCTCGAGCGTGGGCAGGAAGATCTGCGACGTGTAGCTGAAGACGATGACGCCAAGGGAGATCGGAAATGTTTCCATGTCGATGCTCCACTTGACCTTCGACCAGCCCCAGTCGCCGATCTCCAGCATGCAGTAGCCGAGTATTATCGCGTTTATAAACAGGTGGGCCATCGTGCACCAGAAGCTCAGCACCGACACGTGGTGGAGCGATTTGAGGAAGCCGAGCGGTATCAGGAATATGCCGATCAGCTGTCGATCGTTCGATGGATCATTGTTACGGCGGGTCAATCGGTAATATCACGTATACGCGTCGAAATTTTCACGCACTGCTAATCCAAGTGAGTTGTTTCAACCCACTTAAGTGTGTACATTTTGTAACACTTTTTACACGTTTATATCCGTGTAGTTTAAACTCACTTGGGTGCGTAATTCATCATTTAGGCACGTTTTTAGCACGTGATAAAAAAAATTACACACGTAAACGTGTAAAATTACGCGAATGTAAACATGTAAAAGTTGTTACGCGGTTTAAAATTTTATCATTTGCGTATTTTAATTTGTAAATGCGCAAATGAAATGTAACGATGTCGCGCATCAACCATGTCGAGACTACGTGAATCGTGTGCGACCGCTTGCGCTCAAAAATACACAAAATAAATAAGTGTAATCTTTACCCACATGTCTCGTGCAAGGTGCGCCAAATTTTCAACCGTGTGCGTAATCGCGCGTGTCGTAGATATCACAAGGACATACCATCATCCAACTGCGGGTGTCGATCGCGCCGTCGGGAAAGCTGCCGATCATGAGGTCGCCGCAGACGACGACGTAAAGTATGCAGGTCATGAGGAGCTCGATGATCTGGGCTATGTTGACGACGCGCGCGCCGACCCGGGGCCCGAAGCACTCCTTGGCTATGGAGACGTACGAGTCCCGGACGCGCACCCGCTGGCCCGTGCTCGGGTCGAACTCGTACAGGCACTCGACCAGGATCTTGCCGGTGTAGCAGCAGATGTAGGCCACCCCGACCATGGCGGCGATCGCCCAGTAGCCGCCCCGGAGCACCGCGAACGGCAGCGACACGATGAACATGCCCTGCAGCGCGGGGAGGTTTTGGCGAGGGGAGAATCGTGTGTATTTCATTTTTTTTTTTTTTTTTTTTTTTTTTTTTTTTTTTTTTTTGTTTTTTTTTTTTTTTTTTTTTTTTTTTTTTTTTTTTTTTTTAA
>JAPYYV010002298.1:0-28834 GCA_030522625.1 Copidosoma aretas | reverse complement strand
ATGATGATGATGATGATGATGATGATGATGATGATGATGATGATGATGATGATGATGATGATGATGATGATGATGATGATGATGATGATGATGAAGAATTTCATCATTGAAAAACTGTTATGAATCCGAATCCACAAAAATGTAGACCACTAATGTTTACAATAAATATCAACCAAAAAGAATGGGAGAAAATTCAGTCCAAGGAAGTGACTTACTAAGACAACAGAAAATATTTCGTTTTACAGGACGACTGGACTGATATTATTGCAAAAAAAATTTGGGACTCACAAAAGTTGACATGCTCATTTAGTTTTAAGAATTATAAGTTCTTTGTAGATCACTCATTACCTTTTTTTTTAAATTTCGTGGTCGTTGCAGTGATCGCTTTACTTAATTACATGGAGAATGTTCACGATAATTTTCACTGGAAAGCTCAACAGTTAGTATAAATGTCAACACATATGATACAAATACAATTTGCCATGCAAAAAAAAGACATCTGAAAGGAGAAGAAAGAAAAGATTAAAAAAAAAGACATTAAAGTACGTCAAAGCTTACTTGTACAGAAAGAAGAAGCCAACAAAGAACTTGATTTTTCTGATTTTGAACCACCTTTCTTGCACACTTCAGGAGTGCTAAGAAAAGCTAAGCAAGAGGCAATTGACGAAGCTCTTAAGATGAAAGGACCAACAGGTGTCATGAAGTCATTACTGTACTTAAGAAAGCATGGCTATTCCTCTATCAGAGAAATTACTTATATTCTATTTGTAGTTAGGTATTGGACTGACGAGCAATTATTTATCTATCAGGAATTGAAAAAACAAGACACACTGTGCTTATCGATTGATACTTCTGGCACTTTTGATAAACCAGTAACAACTGGAGATGATACAATACAATTTTCCTTTAAGTAAAAGTCACCTCATCATTCAGTAAAATAATACCGGTTTGGCAAATGCTTAATGAAAAGCATGACGACAACACTTTAAAATCAGCATTCCATGATTTATTAAATGCCGGTGCTCCTATTCCTGATCAAGTAACCACGGATGGTTCCCTTGCCTTGCTCAATGTAATATGTTTGTCGTTCAATAATTCTTTGTGCACAGAATATTTATCTTCATGTTTTGATGTTTTGAAAAATTATTCCAATAATTCAAAACCATGTTTTATTAGGTCTGATAGAGCTCATGTAATGAATTCATCAAAAAGGTGGAGAAGCCTAAAAAATAAAAGTTTTATTATGAAAGATTTCTACAATAGATCTATTGGCTACTGCATACAAGTTGAAAACATCAAAACATCAAAATCATAGATGACGTACTGGAGGCACTATTTATTGTTTGTTTGAGCTCTACATACTCCATCAATTCTGTCTGTGACGTTAGAAAAAAGTGGTTGACTGATAAATTCAAAAATTTTGACGATAAAGAATTTCAGGAACCTGATGTAGCAGAAAAAATTATCGATTATAAAGATATAGACAATGATAAGGAATTGAAAGATTCAGTAAGTGATGGCAAAAGAAAAAAATTCATCAATATTGTTTTCCAAAAGCGTTTAAGTTTATGTGAAAATGAAAATTCATTGAATTCTATGCCAAATCCATTCTATTGCTCAGACTTAACTGACAATCTAGTGTATTTATTCACTCAATTTTCAGCATGGACAAATGTGATGGTTGAACCCTATAACTGCAACTAATGTAGCTATATCTGCCATATCTGAAATCCATTTAATTAAACTCAAAAATTTGGATTCTATCAAGTACCCAATAAGTGCCGATAGATTTGTTTTGCATAAAACACAACTATTGGAAGGACGTATGAAACTTGCATATGCAGCTCTAAAAAATATCAGATTACATGAACAAGTAGAAATAAATTTTTACACAAATACAGAGATGAAAAATCAGTAGGATTTATATTTGAAAAAACAGTTACAGTTAATAAATGTAAATTTGGATTTAAAAGGACCTCCAGTAAAGGAAAATAATAATTGCAAAATTCAATTACCAACCAAAATACAAATGACACATTCACTATTGAAGAACGGCTCAGGATGCAATGCTGTAATGTTTGATGGAAAAATTTTGAAGTTTACAAACACTTGTGCCTATGACTCGATCACAGAAATACTTTTAATAGCATATAGAGTTCATGATAACGTACGAGAATTTATTGAAAATAACAGTCATTGTAACTATTTGAAAGCTATAAGCAATTATGTCAATAATAATTATTCTTTTTAACAAATGTACTCTGATCAAGCTGAAATACTACATCCTATTGGAGTGATTAGAACTGATAATAAAATTGATTGTCAAATTATTGTTGCTAACTTGTTGAAGTTGATGTTAAAAGACAGTATAGACACTTTGTTGGTGACTGAAAAATCATGCATGAACTGTTTGTATGAAAAAAAAGCAAAAGCCTCAATACATTAGCGCTTCCGTTTAATGTTCTCCCTCAAATTTTAAATCGAGAAGGACTACAAAAGCTTTACAATTGTATGAATGTGATATTTGAAAACGAAGAATTGATCTGTTGTTCTAAGTGCCAAATAAACGAAATAAAAATGACGCGTAAAGTAAGTAAGTTGCTAGTAATAAAAACAGAATACATTTTTATGTCTAATGAGATACACTATCAGATAAAAAATCAATTCCCACACTCGTTAAAAGTTAAAGAAAAAGAGTATTTTATAATTGGAGTGATTGGAATAGTACCTGGTAGGTTGTGTCATTATAGAGCATCTATTTTCCATGATGATTTATGGCAATTAAGGAATGATATGACTAATTGTATCGAATTTGTTGACAGAATACCTGAAAACGTAAAAATTCCTTTGTTATTTTATATCAAGTTGTAGTGTATAGCCATCAAGATCAGTAGTAGTATAAAATTTTATATTTTGTACGTAGGAGCAATGTATGCAAAAAAATGAACGTTATTACTTTAAAAACATCCTTGATTCAAATCCCCCATCTTCTTTGTAAATACATCATCCTTACTTAACCATTGAGAGAAATATATAGCTCTAATATCGTTAATATACTAATAAATTTGATGCATTAAAAGTACTTACATGTTTTATTTGCCCATGAAAATTCACAGGTCAATCAAGAAGGTAAAATCAGAGAATATAGAACGTACCTCCTCTTGGTAAAATTACCTCTTATGCAGCTAACCAAAAATCTATAGCCTGAAAGTATTAATGAAGAACTTGTAAAACTACTTTGAATATTTTGATGATTTATAAATAATTACTATGTCCAGACCAACGTAACGACACTTATAAACTCCAACCCCTTTTATTATTATTGCATTGTTTGCATTGTTTAATCGAAATTTTATGGAGCAGCGGCAACGCACGTGTAATACGTGTACCTATGTATAATGTACGTAGATACACCTATATTTGCTGTTTAGTTTGGAATGTTCTCTTAAGTTCTATTATAATTTGCGGGCCCGTCATATGACTCACGGACGGCGGTCATCAGTATAAATTCAGTGGATAATCTTGATAAGGATCGATTAGAGGTAATCGACCAACTTTAATTTTTTCAAACATCAGCAATAAAGAATTTTTATTAATGAAGCCCAATGAACACTGTTTACAAAAAACTGTCATACCATTTAGAACACTGTAAAACACGTCGCACACACGTATGTTAATATTTCATGATTAGCAACGAGTGGATGATTATCAGCGAATTAATAAGAGTTAACTGTTTGAAGAAATAACAATTATTACAACTACACTTGCATACTGAAAGTTCGATGCATATTTTGAAAATGAAACATCGTAATAACAAACAATTTTTCCATTAAATATTTCAACGAATCATTATACATCATTAATATGAATGTGTAAAGATAAGATGTCTTAATTATTATAGACATACTTATTATATGCCGTAGGTTACGACAAATTAAAATTAAAAATTGAAAGACCATTCACGTTTATACCAAACAATGGCTATAACCCAAACAACACAAATATTATGAAACCAAAAAAATTGCTCAAGTTCTAAAGTATTTGCAAAAAGCAGAAAAATGACAGTCAATAGATTATTTGTGATAAATATGCAATACCATTGGGACAGTCACATCGTCACACTTTAAGCATTAATTTTTTTCCCCCAAAAATAGAGCCAGAATTTATTCTTCTTGAGATTCTGGGTTTAGTGCTTGTTTATAGATTATTTTGCGAAGTGGACGTAGAAAAGTAAATAGGTATTCTAGGGATTTACAAGTAGTAGACAGCAAGCTCTATAATCTGAATTATACGTGACATCTAAAAATAGAACAATCCACAAAGTCATCATTCTAAGAAATAGATAAAAGCATTCTTTGTATTTTATTATAAAGACTTATCTGATATTTGTAGGTTAGTCCATACCTCGTATGCACTTGGACAAATACTTATTGCACTACTTATACCCAATTTTTGTAAATCGGCACATACTTACTTATTAGTAGATCAATAAGTAAACGTTTATTATTTTTGTCAGCACACACATTTTTAAAATCACAAGTTCAAAGCAGACGGACTGCACGGCACTACACACGGAGTGCTCTAGCACAGCACTTAGTGTAGTGGACTTCGACCTTTGACTGTCGGTTTGATATTTCGATCAGTCGATCATTGTGCGTTTTGCGCACAATGATGCGCAGTTGGTTTTAAAGCAGACAAACCAGTGATAATAATATTCATTTATTAAAATAATTCAATCCACTCCAATCGCACTAATCATCGGAAAATCTTGAAGCACAATTCACGCGCAACCTATTAGTACTAGTTTCATTGCCCTCCGATTGATCTTACTCATTTAAATCATGACTAAATTCTGATAAGCACCCAAGACGTTTTTATTGATAAAAAAAAAATTAATTGACGCCGAATTATAATAATAGCAGATTCTTAAAGCGCAAACGAAGCACAATTTTTTTGCTCTATTTTTACCGTTGTATTGTATATTCGGATTTCCAGTTCACAGAGCTAACTGGAATCTGTTTTAATAGTAGTAGGTACGTTTCACTCCTCCTGCGGTCCTGCCTCTTTATACAGTATCAACTCGTGCTGTCTCTTTTTCTCTCCCGTTTATATACCAAAATAGTTCACTTACAAGTGACCAATAACAACAAAGCGCTGTACTGTGACTGTTTTAAGGCAACGTAATTTGAAATACGTGCACATTAAAATAATTTTCAAACCTGATTATTTTCGCTTTCTTAAATGCCAGAGATGTTGCAGGCAGTATGCTAAATGCCTAGTCAATTACACGAATAAACGTTATTTAATAAATCAACTGTCTATCTGCCAGCGCGGCGGTTCGCTAACCGCCTGAATTATTCGCCTAAGACATATAATATATGTGGCAGAATCTCAAGGCGAGTGGTGTTACTCGAGCGCCCACCGATCCACTTATGTTGCTTCACTTCGGAGTTACAGTATATAAAGGTACGGACGTATGTAGGACTTTCTTTTACAAACCGAACAGATTTTGACAAAAATTGACCGACAAATTTTTGATTTTGCTCAAACTTTTTTTATGGATTCTATACTGAAAAAAAAGACACGTACTTTTATTTTTATTTCACAATATTTTGGACACTAGAAAGGATTAAAATTCCGCGATTTCGATGATTTTGAGCTGTAGTGGGAATTTTTGAACATTTATAACTATAGTACTATATAAGCTACGGACTGTATTTTTTTTCATTTTGAAGGTAAAAGAATAAGCTTTGAGAAAAAAAAAAACACTTTCAAGAAAAATTATTGACAATTTAAGATTGTTTTTAACAATTAAAATGTTTCTATTGATTTTGAACTATTGCCCCCCACCCCTCTCGTAGCGAGTTTTTTAGTAATACCATCGTATTCTACGTCAAATTGTCTATCATAAACTACTTTTTTTTCGATGAAGAATTAATAATTACTATTGGAAATAAATTAATTTATGTAGTGCGGCACGTCTTATCGGCACGCGGATTCTATCGCACGTCATATTTTCTTGCATCATTTCGTTTTTTTCTATAAAACATATGGTTTTTTATATGTATCAGTTTTGAATAAATATTAATAAATAGACAGTCTTATTGGAAATCATTACTAGATATTTTGTGTTTATTGGGTTGTTTGTTATGCTATTAATAGATAAAGCTTAACTACTAACTTTCGCATAAGTCATAGCGAAATTTCATGTATGTTGCCCATTCAAAGACAATAATTGCCAATGATACATATCATTCTAGTCCAATTATAGTCACGTATAACTAAACAGTTAGCTGCGCAGCGAGTGTTCATTTCAAATTCATCCGCTCGTAAGTTTGGCCTTGGGTATCTAAGCTAGTGAGCCTATTAGTAAAGTTCTGACGAGAATCATAACGATGCCTAAAAATGTCTTACGTACATCACAAGGCACAGACATTCGTACTGGCTCGTGTTTTAATCCCTTCAAGTTAATTAGTCATTTGAGAAGCATAAAAGTAAAATTGAGAAAAGTGGGTGAAAATTGTCTGCGCGCATTAAATATGCCATTAACTACGGAGTTATTACAATAAAGAATTTGTGATACCTGTCGTCAGCGCAACAATAACAGCAGAGAAAAAAATGATGCTGAGTGCAATAATGATCAAGTTGAAATGGTACGTAACTTTATCATATTAAGTGTTCGACTTCATACGACTAAATATACAACTCAATAGCATAACATAGCTAACAGTAGCGTTTCGCTCCCTTCATTTCTCCAGCCAGTGAACTCCTTACTTATAGTGAATATATTTATTAAATAAATTTCCAATATTTCGTCAATATTGCTGATTAGGCGTCTTCTTTTATAGCCGGAAAATGAACATGGATCATCAAAGGAAGAATCAGATGTTGAAATTGGTAGTGGAGAAACTTTATGTACTTCCGAAGAAAGCAAAATAACTCTAAATGATCGCGTGGATCATATAAATAAAGGATTGAGTTTACTTTGATGTTCACCGATTAAAAAATAAAAATTGACGCAAAAAAGATATTCTGCGGAAAAAGCAAACAAAATTACAGAAGCGATTAAGAAAAAAGTTTTTAATTTAACTGACGATGGCCCAGATGCTGCTAATGACGATGATCATGATACAATAATTGTATGAACTTTACAAGAAGTTTTAGTACCACACAAGACCGTACTCATAAAATTAAAATTTTTAACCATTTCCGAACGCTGGTCTTACACAAAAATTAAGCTCAATTTTCCTACCGCTACTTGCCACATGATATCTATTGCAAAAAATATTGCTAAGGGGAAAGGCATATTAAGTGATCCAAACCCTTAAAGCCATCCATCATTAGAAGTAGATACTATCAACACTATAACTACCTTCTTTCAGTCTGATGCTTACATTTAAATAATGCCAGGCAAAAAAATTACGTCTTAGTTACAGTAGGTGGAAAAAACTTACGTCATTAAGTCCCACACAAGTCCGTACCTATTTTTTTCCGAGCTCTCCGATAAAATTATCAGAATTGCAAGAAAATCTACATAATCGTGGAAAATGAAAAACAAAACAAAAAAGCGTTATATATTAAAAAATCCAATTTTCGTTAACCATTCCAATCGAATAATTAGGTCTGTCAACATCAGTGTAGTGATTTTTACAGAGGTGGTCTTTATTTTTTTATATAAAACTTTGAAATTTGTATTTTGTTTATAGTAGCGGTTCATGTGAGCCGCTCTTACAAGTTTTTATTATACTGTTATTATATTTGAATACATTTTTTTATAAAAATCAAGTTTTTTAATAAATTCTAGTTATATTTTATATTCAGTATTCCATAGTGCGTTGTTGATATTTTATTTGCGAATAAAAGAATAACAGTTTTATAAAGCTGTAGTCTGCAAATTGTGTACACCGCTGGTACAAGAAATAACAGATTTAAAATTTTTATACATTGTGAAACACCTCAATGAAAATCACTATTTCGATATAAAAAGATCTGATCATTCGACTGAAACTATTTAAAAGAAAGAATGTTCTTCTGAAGAGAAGACATGTTGTTTCTTCCTTATTTTCTAGGGGTTGTGAAGAGGTGGCAAAAAAAGGGTAGTCTTGTGTTTCTCTGTTCGCCTGTGAATTCAAAATTTGTTGTTATCTATATTGCTCGTCACGTCAATTCCAAAGATTATGTTATGGTGTAAATATTTTTTTTTTTTTGTAGCAAATTTTCTTTTGGCCCTTATTTTCTACATTTACGCTGCTTAATATTATATTTGTATGACAAAGTATCATACGTGTCTTTTTACTTTTACTTTTGCTATCACGCTTTATTTACGAGCTTTTGGCAACGACTATTAAAGTTTGACTGTTCTTAGCTGATGCAATTTTGTGTTCATCAAAGTAATGATATTGTTGAATTACGTACGTCAATTATTTTTTATTGTTTTGCAATCAAATAAGTATTGTAAATATTATATTGTGGGTCAATTATATCATTATCTCAAACTCGTGTGTCTAAAAATGTGACGCAGAGTGAAACAAAAATTTTACTTAGTGAATAGAATAAGCATATCTGTTTTCAAAGAGAATTGTTTTCCTAGCTCGCCAGATAATTATCAAAAACATCTATATTTTATATTACTATAATTTTGTTGTTGTCCGTCTACATTAATACTATTAATACTAATCAATTTTTTTCATATGTTTTTTAGCATTTTAACTAATACACTGTTTATTTTACACATTTCTAGTTATTTTTAGTGAAATTTTTTATTCAAACACTTACTTTGTGTCAAAAAATATTTTTCCTGAAGCTTTATCATTTTTTCCTTATCTTTTTATCTTAGTGCAACTCGCTCAATGTTCCGTTTTAATCTCTGTATTTTAAATTTGCTAACTTCAATATTGCTAATCACATCAGTGACAAGAATAATCCTAAGTTGTAAATGTTTTGGCATTTTTATTGATGATGGAATTTCTGCCCTTATTTTTCCCACTTGCTCTGCTTTTTATCATGTCTATATGACTAAGTATCATACATATCTTTTCATTTTTGCTTTCATTATTTATTTTTATTTTTTACCTGATTCGTCGTTTCGCGGAACCCTCTATTATGAATTGGATTTGTGTCTTTAATTCTTATTCTTTGTTTTCATTGTTTTGGTTGAATCTAACTATCACTATGACTGTTGTTCAAATTTTTTAGCTGTAATGAGGCTTTTATTCCCAAGATTCATCCAAGCAATTACGTCTGCAATATAGTGGTGTACTATATTTTAGTCAATTGTACTATGTACTGTTGACAACAAATATTGTACAGAAAAGCACTATATTTTTAGAGATTACGGTAAAGTAAACACACTGAAATAATAGCTTGTGCAAATAAGTACAAAAAGTCAGTAATTTAAAAAAAAAATGTAATTTAGAGTTCTTTTTACCTAAACAATAGTAAAAAATGCAACAAAGCTACTGATATAAAATTAAATAGCTATTACAATCAAATTTTTTTTAATTGTAATGCAAATATTGCGACCGAGTTAAAAGTCCAATAAATTAATTTTCTGATTTCCTACAACTTTTGCATTGAACTTTGGTCCCTCCAACAATTTTTTTCGAGATAATTTCGATAAACGTATTGTACCTTTACAATTTTCCTTTTTTTTTACAAGAAGACAATTATACTAGCTGATTAATTTTATATTGGTCAATTTGTCGAATTTTTATACTATTTTTAGGCCAATAAGACTCTGGATTACATTTTCTTTGAGTGATAAAGCTTTTTCTCCCGATCTATAATATATTTGAATAAATGGTTGGATTTGAGTACGAGTAATTTATTCACTAAATTTGAATTTCTTAGGAGTTATGATAAAATTGAGTCCAAATAACTAGATCAAATATTAGATAAATTAGATTTATTTAATGAGTTAAAAATAAATTCGTACAATTTGTGTTTAGAAATTATGAACGTTACTAAATTTATTTTAAACGCTACTCAACAACAAATGTTTCTACATAAAATGTTGAAAATAAATAGCAAATAGTCTTTTAAAGTACACATTGGGATCTACTAAAAATATTAAAAGTTCTTTATTTTCTTCTCTTCATTCCAGCATTTTTAGCTTATAGGGAAATAATTTTTTATATTCTGAACTTCAAACAGAGAAATGCCAGATATTGATCTTCTATGAAATTGATGAACAATGCATTGTTAATTTATAAGAATATGAACTTAGGCTGCACTTTTTTCCCAAATTTTCCTAAAGTACTACATATTTTTACGTTTGATGGAAACAATACTGTATTTCAATGTAAAAAAATGTCAACCCTATCTGTAAGTCTTCTACAACATTTATAATCTTTAGTCTATAATTTTGGACCGGCGATTATTAAACATAACTCTGAATTTTTCTTTTTAATATAATGTACTATACGCCTTTGACTCTACCAATAATAATGAAAGAATATACAGTGCTTTGTAATAGGGTCCAAGCCAAGCCTCCCATTAATAGCCTCTTTCAAATAAATCAAGAGCTTTCAATATTTTTTAGGGTTAACGATGGTCTTAGACGTGATAACGTTCCACTATTTCCATTTCCAGGTCGTTTCCAGTGATTTTTTTCTTTTTTATGACTCTAAGTCTACGTGTAAAAAGAACAAATTTTAACTATAGTGGATTCATAACAATGAATCCATTTGCTCCTACTATTCAAGTTTAGTTAAACCCCTTAAAACTAGTTTTTCCACTAAAAATCCTGTCCCTTATATAGTTTCTGTCCATATTTTTCACGGCTTTTAAGTATTTTTAACTTAAGTTGACGATTTTTGCGCAGGGTAAATAGCGACCAACATTAAGAAGGTTCCATCATGTTGTCTTTAAAATTAAATTCATAACCTTTAAATTTTATGAGAGTAGCATTAAAGTATTTGTCTTTGTTTATTGTTTTACCTGCAACATTTGTCCACGATTTATGTACATAGTGGATTACTTCTTACATTAAAGAAGTTACATTTAAAAGTATAATAAATGCTAATTTTAAAAATAAAATAAATAACTGGAAAAAGGAGGGGAACCTTTTAGTATTAATCCTTCGATTGTTATAAAAAAGTGGGAGGTAACGGTAAAAAATATTAAGAAATAAGTTCTCGAGAATTTTCCTCACACACGGGCGTAATAAAGCAAAAGCATAATCTTTACAACAAGTTAGCTATGACTTGACGAAAATGAACTGGATTTTGATGCAAAACTTAGAGCTTGTAAATGACGTCTTTTAAATTTACATGGTAAGAAGAAATATAGAGGCAATTCGGTACTTGCATGAAAAATTCCATTTGGTCCGTCAAGTAGATTATCAAAAACATTGGACACGTATTTTTTCTTTTTTCATATAAACAAAAAATGACGGATATAGAGTAAATGAAAGTTCAAGAGTGGGGGTGAAAGACGTCATAATGATAAACGATTCATATATTATTACTAGTATCGTTATGACGTCATGGGTATGTTTAACAAGCTCTTTCTCCGTTAGTTTATGTTTATATGAAAAATGAAAAAATATGTGGCCTGTATTTTTTTATCATCTATCTGACGGACCTAATGGAATCCAGAAAAATTTTTGATTCAAGTACCATATTATGCAAAATTAAGAGGAGGACGAATTATTAATAAAAAAGTATATTAGAAGAAAAGAAATTCTCATATTAGCTTTGACTGTTTGTTCATGCGCTAATTATAGCTGTATATATACTAGTGGGGCTTAACCCCCTTTGAGCTCCGCGCGCAAACTCCTAGTAATTAGCAATTAGTTGGACTATTATTTACTCCTGTACAAACCAACTCCTGTCTACAAGACACCATAAGTTTCCCTCCAGACAAAAATTCATTAGTCTAGATTTATGACGTCTCGCAATACTTTGGCGGCAGCCATGCCGAAAGACACAGGATTCTTTAAGGACTCTGTAAGGGATTTCCCGCTTAAGCCTTAAGAGTACTAAACGAATTATGTATCTTTTAGAAACGCTTATTGGCGGTCATGTTAATATATGTGTACTGATGTTCTTTGGCGGTCATCTCTGCTCGTCCTTCTGTGACGTATCATGGTAGTCTGAAAGTAAGTAATCGCGTTCCTAGCTCGTTCTAGAACCTAGATATCATCGTAAAGGATTCTTGGGGTAAGAACTCTCAGAAATCCTGAGGAATTCACCTTTATTTAAAGTTATCGAAAGTACCGTGACGACCAGGGGTCAAGTACTTGAAACTCCGAGGGACTTCGGACACTTGAAAGATCTCGCCTGGCACTTACCAGAGGACAAAACAAGCTAGCTCTCTTGAAAATAGCCATCGTGTGGTCTTATCATGTGGTTTTTTGTCTTAAATCACCACGTGATTTTTAAAAAATATGTAGTTTTTTGAATACCATGTGATTTCTAAAACAAATAATTTTGTGCTGGATCAATTGTTACGATATTTGTTATTTCTAGTATTTTTTTGGTAAAAATAAATAATTTCAAAATCTTTTTGTAAATTATTGAAAACCAAGTAATTAGTTATTACAAAATACTTTTTTTTCATTTTTTTTTCACGAATAAAGTTATGGCTTATACGTATACAGCTGTTTTATGTAATTAATTAAACATCACGTGCGTGTAGTACCTACTAATGTAATCTTCAAACTTTAGATAAATATAAACTAGTTATAAACATGTACATGATGTACATAAACATACCGTAATGGAATTATGCTGAATACATTATCATTTACGTTGCTAATCGATCAGTTGGTTCATGTAGGTCGCAGTTTTGTTAATTGGGGTCCTCTGAGGTCTCACGTAGGTTATTCTTTCAAAACTGGAAACGGGATATTAGTTCGCAAAATTCAGGCAGTCAAACGTATATTACACCAATTGTGTAAAATAATTAATATGAACAAGTGTTCGTTTCAAATCTGGCGCCTATACGGCTCCAGCCCCGGCATGGCGGTGACAACACCTACCGATGATTGCAATGCCAACAGACACGGCGGATCTCTTTTGTTTTTTGGCGTCTTAAGCTAACTGGGTGATACAGGTGTTAGAAAAGTCGCAGCCCAACATCGCTCTCTGTTCTAGAAGAATCGTCTCATCTAATACGTATTTTTCTTGTGCATTTTCTTGTTCTCCTGTAACTGTCTGCAGCCATTGTAAAAATCGATCTCAAATTATTATCTTTAAACAACATTGGTGCTTTGAGCCGGATGTGGAACTTGAAATTTCTACCATGTAAGTTGATCAAGGAAAAAAAAAACTAAGCGGGAGAGGCCATGACCAGGGAGGGCTCGCTAAGCTGCGAGTGGGACAACGGGTGTCTGGAAGACGCTCTCAGTGGTTGCTTTCGGGCGGTACAGAGAGTGATAGAAGGACTCGCCAAGCTGCAAGCGATGCCAGGCACATCAACTCGGTGCCGGCTCGGTGTATGGTGGCGAGGGCTGGCTGAGCTGCCAGTGATGCTGGATGTCCTTGGCTGTGCATCGCATGACGGGTAGGCTTATCAAGCTGTCAGCGGTATCAGGGGCATCTCTACGGTGCAAGCTTGGTGGTCAGTGAGGACTGGCCGAGCTGTCAGTGGTGCTCAGGGCATCTTCGCGATGCGCAATAAGGAAGGCTTGCTGGGCTGCGAACAAGTCGAGTAGCATTTCACAGTGCAAGGTCGTTAAACTCATTTTATTTGGCCGCGACACGTTGCTCGTTGATGACACTTTAAAATTGTGGGAAAGCGGGAGGTAGCACGATGCTAATCAAATGAGCTTGCACCCAGGGATGACTTTGATGAGTAAATGGGCAACACTTGAGGTGGAATCTTTCTTACTCGCAGGCTGGCTCTCATAAGTGGATCGCATTACATCGGGTATTTTTTTGCTTGAACGCCTTAACCTGTCAGTTTCAGAGATCAAGCAGTGGACTATCGGACTCGTTGAGGCCTGGATGGGTCTGGAGAGCTACTGGGCGAGCTTCCAATAGAACCATCAAAATCTGCTACGTAACGCACCCAACAGTGAACAGCGCGATATTTCAAATAATCTGCACAAGACTGGAGAAAACCACTATCTTGACGCCCTCATGCGTCTTCTTGACGCCAAAGAGGGTCTGAATTAAGCTTCTTCAGAGCACGGAGAATCCAAGAGTTCGGCTGACACAGTGGGTTGGTGCATTCGATTACCGAGTATCAACATTGTGGCGATTTCAGGGTGCTGAGAAGACTGGGAATCGTTTCGCGACCTCTTTCAAGCTCTGATAAATAGCGATCAACAGCTTACAGATGTTAAGAAGCTATACTATCTTAAGTCGCATGTTCAGGGTGACGCCAAGGTGGCTCTTGATGCTATCCAGACTGTTGGATCACACTTTATAACTGCATGGAAACTCTCAGAGTCTCGATTCAAGCATCAACGACTTCCCGTACAAGATTATCTCATGGCCATGATGAATTGAAAGCAATTGCATGACGAGACTGCTACCGGCAAAAGCAGAGGGACAAGCTACGAGCATTAAAACAACCTGTGGCTCATTACGATGCATAGATGGTCTCATTTTTAGCAACCTGTATGGACCCTTCGACAGGAAGAGCCTAGGAAAACGAACTGGAGAGATTGAAAGCTTCTGCTCCTGTCCCAGGGTTGGACGAAGCCAGCTTCAACACCCTGACCAATTTCTTACAGCAGCGTCGCCGTTCTCTTGTGTCAGTGGAAGCTTCTCGTTCCCGACATGCGGTCTCATGCTTTTCTGCTCCAAACCCCGCGATTGCCTCATCAGATCGTCGGCGTCGCTACAGATGTCTAGCAACGCACGTGGACAACCCATCTTGTGCTGCATGTCAAGTTAGAGTGTTGATTTAGAGAGATGACCAACGTGGAACGAAAAGAGCTTGTTCTGAAAGCGAGGTAAAGTTTCAATTGTCTGAAGTCAGGCCATCCAGCGTGCTCCTGTCCTTCACGCAACGCTTGCTCATCATGTCAAGTTACTCATAACAGCTTGCTCCACGAAGATCGAAAGCGTGAAGCAGATCCCGGCTTCCATCCAATCATGAACAAAGGATCTCGTATGTGCCCGGAATCAGAGAATGATGACAAGGTTAAATCTTTGTCATTGTGACTAGCCGTCTGCCCCACCGAGTTAGTGCGCCTCGAAGATCCTCGCGGGAGAGCAGTCTCGGCACGGACTTTTGTTGACGCCTACTCCAAGGTCACACTAATCTCAGGTAAATTGACACTCAAGTTTGGTGCTCCTCTTATCCTGTCTATGGCGAGCATTACTGCAGTCGGTGGGTCATGCACAGCTTTATCTAAAACTGAAGTGGCTCTGGTCCTCGGGTCACTGAATCAGGCCTTCTTAATGCTACTGATGGCACTTTGTGTGCCACACCTAGGACTGTGTGCCCCTTCCTCAGCGGTAGTGCCTGCTGCCATTCGACACTGCCTAAGCTTAGCTCCCATCGCTGATTCAATATTCGGCTCTCCGGGTCATGTCGACATTTTGGTCGGTGCTGACGCATACAGTCACTTGATTCAACCTGAACTTAAGAAATTAGGGGAGCTTTCAGCTTAATCCACTGTCTTTGATTGGGTTTTTACCGGTAGCCTTGCTGAACAGGAAATTACCTGGATCTTTATCCTCCCTCGAGCTTTACACTTTGGCGGCCTTTGGGAGGCTAAGGTAAAGTCGGTCACACATCTTCGACGGACCATCGGGGCCAACATCCTGACGTACGAGGAGTTCTCCACTGTGATTGCTAGCATCGAGCTCGTCCTTAACAGTCGACCACTAATGCCGCTTACTAGCAGCACCGACGATCTTAAATTCCTCACGCCTGGTCACTTTCTCATTGGCGGCCCTCTCAACTCTATCGTCGATGCCGAAACTTCTACGGAACATCACGATCGACCAGGGCTGCTAGACAGAATATTTTCGTCGATGCGTGTTGAGGACGAGGATCATCCACAAAAATATTATGTCGAGCAGCCCTGCGATTGACTGGTGCATTGGGAAATTGTTCGCGGTATTCGTGACCAATTCTGGAATCGATGGAGTCACGAATACTTGAATACCCTACAACAGCGAGTGAAATAAACTGTTCTAAAGCGCAACTTCCAAGTCAATGACATCGTCATCATATCAGAACCCACGCTCTACTAAATAATTACTTGGTTTTCAATAATTTGCAGAAAGTTATTGAAATTTTTTATTTTCAACTAAATAATACTAGAAATAACAGAAAGTCTAACAATTGATCCATGACAAATTTATTGGCTTTAAAAATCACATGGTTCTCAAAAAATCACACGGTTTTTAAAAACCATGTAGTGATTTGAGACAAAAAACCACAGGGTAAACCACATGGTAAAACACACGATAAAACCACACGGTTTTACCATGTGGTTTTTCCATGTGGGTAACGATTGTGGTTATTTTCAAGAAAGATCTACGTCTTCTCACTGTATGAACCAAGACCTGTAGGTCACCAGTATACATAACAAGAAATCACTTGATCGTGACAATCCAAAGTAGTCACGTATATCTGGCAGTGCCACATATCTTTCACGCTACAGTGCACTATCCCGTCACAAAGCTTCAGCGTATTACGTACCTTTTAATATCATGGCCATATTCGTCCTAATTTTCTAGTGACTTATTGCCATAGAGATAATGTACACCCAAGACGAGTTAACTCTTGCCAAATATCTGTTATTGCTTGTACTCCATTGGTTGATTATATTGTATTCCATAACCTAAATGATGTTCAAAGTGACACATTCGAAAATAATCGAATCGTCTCGGGTGTACATAAAGCAGGCAAGCAAACCTAATATGTAAGGTAGCTTGTTCAAAGCCTCCAGATAATCTGATCCGTTTGGTGGCTATAGATCCTACCTTGTGTATTAATCACACCATGTGCAGTGTTGATAAATGGCACAGAATTATGTGAGCATAGTCTATGGTTGGACTATAATCAATGCAGTGAATGCATGATGAAACCATAAACTATGCTGACGATATTCCGTCAATTCCGAGCCATAAACAACACTAACCATGTGTCATGGTCTAGAACGACTGCACTAACACTTGACATAACATTGCAATGCATTAGTAAATGGTGACGTAATATTAGCTCCAGTTAGCTAGCGCAAGTAGTACTAAACTAACACTCAATTATCTGTAAGAAAACTTACGACCCATCCAGCACTTTGTTGTCTGTAACGCTTCTGCAAGTAAACTTACGATACTAAAACTATAACTTATTGTTAACGTAGATGTAGATATGTGAAAGCTGTAACATGTGGTATGGACTTAATACCTCCGTGATGATAACTTAAAGATTTAACTTAGTTAAGTCTGAAGTTAACTTATAGTTGAGCCGGTTTGGAAAGATGCTTAGCTCCCAAAAGTTAACTCAACTGTAGCCAAAGTTAACTTTTTAAGATATCTTTAATTGTTCCTTGTATGATATCTCATTCAGACCATCAATGAAATATACAGTTCAAAATCATCGATGAATGTGATTTTGACCAGAATCAGACAAAATAAAAAATAAAAAAATTTTATAAAATGTTTATCCTATCTAAAAAGATTTCATTTCCTTAAAGTAAAGCCTCTAATAGGATAAGCTGTTGACTATGACATAGCTTACACTTGATTGGTCGCTGCTTTTAAAGAGCGCGAATTTCAGATTTAGTATACAATATAGATCTTATGATAAAAGATCATGTGATTGGTCAAGACTAAGAGTGAATAGTTTGAATGAAAAAAGTGATCATTCTTTTAACATTAAAATAATCATTTGACATACTTTTATGTTTAATATACGGTGAAAAAAATCATCTTTGTATAATTTTTTTTTTTGTTTCTAGCATTTAATGAACGATCAATACTAATTAATTAAGTAAGTTCATTTTAATCATGGTTTAATAATTATAATAATAAAATCCTAATACTATTCTTTTAGGAATTCGTTACATTTAACTTCTGCATCTTAACTCTACGAAAGTTTTCCATGAATTGTAGGTCCCTTTTCATGCAAACGCTATAACGCTAAAAGTCTTCATTTTTGTGATGTAGTATCCCTTCTGCGTTTTTTTTTTTTACTCATCACTTCCGTTCATGCTTATGCTAATCCACTGTAACTCTCGTATCGTAGTTCTCTTTCCAACCCTTCAAGTACTTCTGTTCAGCATTCACGCTTAAAAGTTGAAATCAAACGAACTATTCAGCGTTGTAGCGTAAACCTAAAAGGGACCTTGAGTATAGTTTACTTCCGAACTTCAACTTCATGATATAATTTTAAAGAATAAATCAATTTTCCCTCAATCTGTTAATTTTACTATGTCCATATTGAGATTTTGCATAGTTTACTTATGCAAGTTCTTTTTACGTTAACATTTTTATGTTAACATACTATGATACAAGTTGGTATAATACGCTACCTTCTTGATTGCTGCCGTCAAGATATATTGCAGTTATCTTCAAACTGTAACTTGGCGTTATTGTTTCTCAGATATCTTCAGTTTACTTGAAACAACATAACTTTACTATATCTGTTTAAGATTATGACAACTTAACTTGATAAGGCTAGCTTCAGGTTACCATTCAAAAGATAACTACAGCCAACTGAATTTCTATATCTTCGAGAGATCATGTTACGGATATCGCATCCTTTTGAATAAACAAATATCGTAACGATTTCCTTTCCGAATACCACGACTGGGGCCGTACTGTAGCTTTTTCTCGCTACTACCTATAAATCTTAATAAACTAATTCATGTCTTTAAAACAGCAGAAGGTGACTCAAAGATAAAATTTGGTTGGTTCAGTTTGTTGATTTGTAGCAAGTGAATATTTCGCTGTACGGCCCCCGATCGCTTCCGGTCAATAGAAAGATATAACAATAGGCGCGTTTGATTATCATGGTACTGTCGCTCTATTCGGTTGATTCGGTCGGGCATTATCTAGATGTAAAAATCCTGAGTGTACACTGTAAACTCTAATTGGTAAATTCCGACGTTAGAATTGGTAAATTTTTCTGTTACACATTTCAAAAGACTGAATCTTTAAAATTAATTTTTCTAAATTTGTAAAACCACAAAATTACTTTTTTCAAAGTGTTACTCTGTCTCGCATCCTTTTGTAAATGAGTAGGTCTAATAATTTACAAATTTAAAAAATGTAAATTTAGAAAAATTCAAATTGCAAAGTATTATTTGAGAGAGTTACTAATTTCAAACTAGTAAAAAGGTTGGGATAAAAGTTTTCAATTCTGAAGAGAATAATTATGAAATTTTACCATTTTCAAAATAAGAAAATGTAAAATATATTTTTTGAAACTTCGTCTTGATTTAATTCTATCCAAAGGACTAATATTACAATTTTACACTTTCGAATTACTAAAACCTTTACTTTAAATCGGCTCTGAGTCCATAAACCCGAACCCCATGATAAATTTGTTTGCATGGCATGCCACCTTCATCTGTAAGTATCCAAATATCATACACAAATGCCAGACCTCAACGTCAACACGAATCATCTGGTTACACATGCATAATGTTGGTACTATCCGAACAAAGTCTATGACAACTTTTAAAAAACTTTTAGAGCCCCAGGCTAATACGAATAGAAAGTAACGCGTCCAGTTTTATGTGGTTGATAAAAAAAGCATGCATTACGAGACCGAAATCTCCAAGGCTTAGCGTCGATTGTTTTCTAAAAGATACATAACCTGCATGTATAACATACGAATCTCAAACATTGAGGTCGAAAAAAAAAAATTTTTTTTAACATAATTTTTGATTATTCTCCTTGTTTTATAGGCTGTACACTCCTGTTTCTCTAGCTATAATATACGGACATGTACTTTAGGCACTTATACACGCTGTGCTTTGACAGACGAACGTTTGCTGTTATAAAGTCAGTAGGGTTAAAGTATTGTTATTTGCACTTTTCAAATAAGTAGTTTTATAAATTTACTACGATACTTGTATAATTTATAGACATTAATATTCAAATATTTAAAAATGGTAAACTTTCGTTTCTACTTTTTTGAAAATAAGAAACTTTTACTTAGTTGGTTTAACTAAATTAAAAATTTTATTTTTTATATGGTACTGTTTCTAAATATCAATCTGCTTTTTTTCACTAGCTTCGAAAAGATGATCATTAAAAAATAGTATCTTTACCTAATTTACCAATTTAAAAATAGTCATGTTACAAATTAACGAATCCTAACGTCAAAATTTACCAATTACCGTTTACAGTGTACTTTTATACAAAATGAGTAAGAGAATTTTTCGAAAACAGAAAATATAGTATAGGATGAAATTTTCAATGATATGAAATTAGATATAGATATAATCTTCATCATATTAGTAAAAATAATAATCGTAATATATTGTTGATTAAATTTTACACGTAGAAAAATGGCTTTATAAGTACACGCAGATATGTAAACGTGGAAGGAAAAGCGGGTCTACCTGTACGTAGAGCATTTTAAGTACGCTTAATGACGCAAGAATTAAGTGAAACTTTAATATTTATTGAGAAGTTATTTATTGCAAACATTCATAGTTTATTTTGAGGTCAAAATTACTAAAATTATAGTTTAATTTACCGCTTATGTATATTGTAGGAAATACACATATCATGTAACATGCTAATAATTACAAGAGTGTGTTGGCATTTAGGAAGGACGTGATATAATTTATACTACATAAATATTTCTTACTTCTTGTAATTATGATTATATTTTCATAACTATTGAACTGTATACTAAAAACAAAGAGAAAATGTGATGTGTAGGGGCACTGAGATAGTATTTATAGCGATAGGTCTGTATGTGGATGATGGGGAATTGTGCATGACTGTGGGTTGGGGGCAGGGAGCGGCACGTCAATAATGGGATGCTGAGGTGGGCGAAGGGATTTTTAATACCCCAAAAAACAATAGGATTTTCTGTTAGTATGTGGGGTTCGTCAACGGTAGTAGGAGAGTTGAAGAGAGCTCTGGGAGGGGGGGGGGGGGGGGGGGGGGGGGGGGAGGGGGGGGGGGGGGGGGGGGGGGGGGGGGGGGGGGGGGCAACTGATTATTAACAACGAGGAATACAATACTATTCTCCTTTCTTCTGTGGCAGAGTTGTGGGTGCTATAGGAAGGGAGGGGGGGGGGGGGCCAAATTGTAAGGGGGCTGTTGGGGGGCAAACTAAATTTTAATAATGGAAAAAAAACTATATTTTTCCCTTATTTTGTTAAGGGTCGTTGAGAGTTGTTGATCCTCTGTAATAAGCAAAATAAAAGGTGTGGGTGATGGTGACAAGGGGGGAGCAGAGACGGGCTATCTATACTGAAAATCCACAGGAAACCAGGATATTTTTATCTGATTTTGTGCATATTTGTTGATATCGTTAAGGCATCTGTAGAGACGTGTGTGGTAGTGTAGTGGGACGTAAGGGCATATTACTCCCGCCGCATACGGGTTTACTATGTAATATATAAAGATGCAGATACATACGCGTCAACCGGATACCTAGATAGGGAAAAAAGTCAAACTAACAAATACATGTATGATCGCTTATTTTAAAGCTTAAGGCAAGGGCTATCAAATGTAGTTGAGCGATTTTGAAAAATCATCATAATGGATCTGAGAAGGCGGCTGAAGTCTCCGCGTTGGCAGTTGCGTGTACAACAATATTGATGCTAGTGGCATTGATTTAAAGATATCAGAAGAAAAAAAAAATAGTAGACCGGCATTTTTCAAGTGTCGCTGATCATGAGTCTAAGGTACAAATATTAAATTTAAAGATGGCTGATCTAATGTGGCAGGCTTTATACTGTGTACTCGCTATCTTGTTATGGGCACGGTCAATCTTTGTAAAAATAGTGACTCTTGGGTTTTCGGGGTTACTGATTATGCATCTAAGGTTGAACTTTTAAAATTCTAAGACAGCGGATACAGAAAATATTGTCTGGAAAAAGAAACCTCTACCTGTTTAGAGTGAGAGAGTTACTTTCAATTTTATTATAATGTTGATATTGGCATTTTAAGAGTTACCGATTTTTATGTCGAATTTGTAAATGCTGACCCTTGAAATGCCAATAGCAACATTACAATCATTCATATATATATATATATATATATATATATATATATATATTCCTATAATATATAGTTGCATGGTTTCAAGGCGAGTAGTAGCTCTTTCCTGCTCCCCCCTACATAGGGTAAATTTCGTCTCTTTTTAACGTGAAATTTGACCCCAAAAAGTTTAGGCTGAATCCCCCCCGCTCCCCCATTTCCCTACCATATCCCCACCAGATTCCCCCGCCTTTTCCCCAGCTCCCCCCCAAACTTTTCTTTTGTTTCCTTGTAAATTTTGACTACACTATTACTTTCTTAGATCTTAACTAAACAGTCACACTTTCTAAAAATTTTACGTGTTAGAGTTTTAATTAAAGTATGAAATTCAAATTTAATTTGAATAAGTTATCGGAAAAAGTAATCCTAGAATCTTATACAATCAAAATAAATATCTTCCTATATTATGAAGTTGTATGGTTTCAAGGTAAGTGTTAACTCCTCCCCGCTCTATTCCGGCTCCCCCACAGCTCCCTGTCAGGCTCTTCCCTAACTCCTTCTAGCTCTCACCCATCTACTCTTTTTTGTTTCTTTGTGAATTTTGACCAAAATAATAATTCTTTAGGTATACATTATCAAGTACTTAGTGACAGTTTTTATAAATTGTGAGTTTTAGAGTTGTAGGTAAAATATAAGATTTAGGTCCAATTGATATAAGTTATTCAAAAAACTAAGTATAAAATCTCGTATGATTTGAGTCAATAAATTTTGTGTGTGAATTCTATAAAAAAGATTTTAAACAATAAATCATATTCCAAGAAAAATATCATGTGAACACCTAAATTTATACCGTAAAAAAAACGTACTCTGATACATCTTCCTAATATATTATATAGAAAAATTATAAATAAAGTCCTAACTAATTATGAGTATTTATTTTTAGCACAGCAAAAATGCTACCCTATTATAAATACGAGTTAGGATATCTACCCGAATTATATCGCGAAAACAATTTCTCCAAAATAAAAAAAAAAATTTTGCGGCAATGAAAAATGGTTTTTGTTAGCCCACACAATCAGATTGTCTGAAAAAAAAAAATTAATAAATAGAAAAAAAAAAGAAATTTGTCGACATGCGGCACCCGAGACTTGAACCTTGGACGTTACAATTTAAAGTCAATTATCTTACCTACTTGGCAAGAGTGGATTTGATCCTTGGAAAATAATTTACGAGGTCTGTTCAAAAAGTATCGCGAATTTTGAACTTCCGCGGGCTACGTGTATTTGATTTTTTATCTTTTTGTAGCGTTATCTTGACACTCATGTCTCTTACTTATGCTGACATGGTCAGCCATTTCGAATGTTCAGTTAATTTTTGACAGCTGTTGTGCTTGGATGTGTTTTGACTCGTCTTCGATTTTTACCTATTCCAAAAAATGGATCAAAGATTCTGTATCAAATTTTGTTTGAAAAACAACATAAAGTGCGCGGGCGCATTTCGAATGTTGACTGTGGCATATGATGATGCTACCTTGGACCTAAGCAACGTTTATCGGTGGTACAAAATGTTCTCAGAGGGCCGAGAAAATGTGAACGACGAACAGCGTGCCGGACGCCTGAGCTCGTCAACAACAGACGAAAACATTTATATAATGAAGAAAATAGTATTAGCCAATCGACGAATCACCGTTAGAGAAGTCGCTTAGGATCTACACATATCGATTGGCTTGTGCCATTCGATTTTAAGCAATGATTTGGGCATGAGTCGGGTCGCTGCGAAATTCGTGCCAAAATTGCTTAATTTCGACCAAAAACAGCATCGCGTTCACATTGCTCAGGAGATGTTGAACTCGGTCCGTGACGACCCAAATATACTCCAGAAATAAATTATAACTGGTGACGAATCATGGGTTTATGGTTACGACGTGAAAACTAAAGCCTAATCAACCCAATGGAAGCCGCCGCGCGCCGCATGAACCAAGACCGAAAAAAGCGCGCCAAGTTCAGTCGAACGTGAAGGTGTTGCTCACAGTTTTCTTCGATTGCTGGGGCATGGTGCATCATAAGTTTTTGCCGCAGGGTAGTACAGTCAATAAAAAATATTACCTGCAAGCTATGCGCAATTTGCGTGAAGCAATACACCAAGAACGCCCGGATTTGTGGAAAAACAAAAACTGGCTTTTGCACAATGAAAACACCCTTGCACACACATCGTTGATTGTGTGCGAATAATAAGAAAAAAAAAAAAAAAAAAAACAGTAATGTGGCTGCAGCCACCGTATCTCCCAGACCTGGCCTCCTGTGACTATTTTCTGTTCCTAAAACTGAAAAGGCCCATGAAAGGACGACGTTACGCCACGATTGAGAAGATAAAGACGGCATCGAAGGAGAAGCTGAACAAGATCACAAAAAATGATTTTTTGAAGTGCTTCGGGGATTGGAAAAAACGTTGGCATAAGTGTATTATATTCGAGGGGGATTACTTTGAATGGGAAAAAATAACTTTTGGTATATAATCTAAATTCACGGCTCGTTTTTGTGTATAAGTTAGAAAATTTGTTCATACAGCAACTGTTTAATTAGTAATAACAGAAACGGTATTTTGGGGGCTGTAAAAATAATTTTATTTTAAGCTGGTGTATCTTAAAAAGATGAAGTTCTATGCAAATTTTCCGAAAAATGCATTTGAAAAGAGCTATGCATTTTTTAAGGTTTGGAACTTCTTCTTTATCATCAATTTTTATGTTAAAACTTTTGATCTGATGCATGATTTCTCAATTTTCGACAAATTTATTTCTTTTGTCAGTGTTTCTTTGCTATCTGTATGATAATGTTAGTAGTTGTCGTCAGAGTAAGATGGTCTGGCGAAATAAAAATGGTCTTTTACATCGCACCTAATAATGCATGTATTATCACGGCTGGCTGTAAGTGCAATTCAGCGCCTATAGTCAAAACATATGATGAAATTTATAATTTTTAGGTGTCTAATAAGAATCCACTGTTCTTTTACGCATGAAATAGACATCATTATTTACACATAAATTACGGTAATCCAATATTTGTTTTATTCAAATTTTTTTTCTTGTCTATTATTAGTTGTAATAAAGAGAAAAGTATTCTTGTACTTATATTGATAGACAAAATTTATTATTATAAGTTATGAAAGTGTAATATTTCGGGATTAAGTTTTTTTAACCAACTATATACAGTACTGACAACTAAGATAATTAATAATAATACCCTTTTTATAAGCACACTTCCTAAAAGTATTACATCGCTACTCATCACTATATTACAAATTTTATCTTATTAGCTGTTGTTTTTGCTAAAACATAAAATTTATATAACCCCAATTCTTTTTAATTGCCATAAGTTTATCGGGATTTATAAACACATGGCAATCAGGAAGTATAAGTGTCATAAATATTTTACAAGTATTTTTGAAAATAACAGCAGATAAAAAAATTGAGAGAATGAGTGATTATCTGTAAAATAATACTTTAAGAAAGTTTGAGTTCTTTCAAATTGTATGAAAATTAAAGTGGCTCTTAAGATCTGTACTATTTATTTACGTAAGATCAGCTCATCACACTTAAAAACATCGAGTGGTAGACTCATCATCAGACAAATTTTGCATCTCTAACATAGGCATCAAATTTTTTTGTTTGCGTTGATGAATAGCTTATAATATTTAATTGTTACTTTTATTTTACAAAGTTATAATGTGTTCAACTTCAAATAAGCTTCAATGTATTCGTTTTTTGTTTCAATTTCACGTATTTTATACTGTATTTCATTCGAATACCAAAAAAGATTCACATGTTGGTGTATGAGTCCATGTTAAGGAGAGATGTTTGAATGGCTCCTTTCCAAAAGTTTTACGAGGTAAACGGGTCTCTAATTCAGGAAAAATGTTCGTTTTGTTTTAAATAACAACCGCTTAAAGTTTAATTTACATCCCTGTATTTTAATTCTCTCAATACCCCCCTTTTTAAATAGGTTACAAAAACGAAATTCCGAAATGTTGAATTTTCATAACTTATAATAGTGAATTTTTCGATCAATACAAATACAAGAATACTTTTTTTTTTACAATTATTGACAAGAATAAAATGTATTGAATACAACAAATATTGGTTTGACGTAATTTATGTACGTAACAAATTATGTCCATCGCATACGTGAAAGAACAGTGGATTCTTATAAGACACCCATAAATTATAAAAATCATCATACGTTTTGACCATAGGAACCCTATTGCACTTACAGCCAGCCTTAATAATAGATGCATTAGGTGCGACGTAAAAGGCTACATTTATTTTTCCAGATCATCTGACACTAACAACAACTACTAAAATCAATATATAATCAGCAAAGAAACACAGACAAAAGAAGTACATTTTTTGATGATTGTGAAAATATGCATTAGATAAAAAGTATAAACGTTAAAAGTCTATTATAAAGACGGAATCCCAAACCTTTGAAAATGCATAATTTTTTTTAAATGCATTTTTCGAAAAATTTACATGATATATGTTTTTAAGATACTTAAGCTTATAAGAAAAATATTTTTGCAGAGCCAGAATACCGTTTCTGTTATATGATTGAACAATTGCTGTGCAAACACATTTTCTAACTTTTACACAAAAATGATCAGTGTGAATTTGGATTATACTCTGAAAGTTGCATAAAAATCACATCATTTTGTAATTGGCTTTTATAGTTGCTCTATGGGTACTTTAAGTCCTAGCCCAAACAATCGTTTATTGAATGTTTTATTTATTTTTAAATTGGAAGTGTTTAAAATTTTTTTTTTTTAAATAGCACTAAAAAAATTAATGTTTAAAAATAAAAAAAATTGAAATATCTTTTAATAAATTTTTTCAATCGAAGATGAAAGCTATTTTAAGCTTTTTAATAAACAATAAGCGAAAAATTGCTAATTTTACAAGAAGTTTAGTAAATCCATGTTGTAATTATTATTATGATATGTTTGATAAGTATAAAAAATAGGGGTGTTATCGTGCAAAACGTACACGATGGAAAATATCTTTATATATATATATAGTTGTAGGGATACAAATTTTGTTGCCTCCTTGAAATCCCCCCCCCCCCCGCGGCCCACCCCACAATTTACTTGTGAATTCAATTGATTTCTACGTGTTTTCTAACACCATTATTTGTTTGCGCCCCCCCCCCGCACCCCCTACAACCCCTCTGCAGAAATTCGATTATTTTCTCCGAGTTTTTACGTAAAAATCATATTTTTAGATTTTTTAACGCCCCCCTAGCCGCCTTTCATCGCCTGCGCACCCACCCGCGGCCCCCCTGCACTCCCCTTACATGAACTTAGAATTTGAGTCACATATTTCCCCTACTACCCCCCTCATTTTTACCATAGCCGAAGATGGCCGAAATAACCCGAAAGACACTCTTTCCAAAATCTGCTGAAATCATACCGTACGAATTCTTCCTAATACACACGAATCCTCTCACCAAAGCCCTATAACATCGTCCAACACGGACAAAAACAAATAAATGCAGCCGAAGTTGCTTTTCCACAGTCCATTGGTATTTCCTGCTTTGTCCGCACGTATTATTTGTAAAATAGACAGACGCAAAACAATAAAATGTCACAGATAGTCATAAGACTGATGAAAAATATACGGAAAGAACCCTACTCTCCGCTCAAAATAGTTTTAAACTTTATTTAACTTTTGTTGATCTCTTGCTACTTGCCAAACACGAGTAATTCTTATTAGTGATTTTAACAATAAACCTAATTTATAAAAGATGAGATTCATTTATAAATAAGTTGTCAACTCAATTTCCAAATAATAAATAAAGCTACATTCTCATATATAAATAGTGAGTTACCCGATAGATTCTAGTTTTTGCACATTTTATAAATTTTATATATATATATATATATATATATATGTATAGTAAGATATGTATGTATGTATATCCTAAGCAATCAATAAAAATAAAACTAATTTACTCAATAACCTGCACATCTTTATTTAGTAAACACAATATATATACATCTTGATCAATCCATGGACGGACTTAAAATATTTGCAAAACTAATATATTTTTCGATTTCATCACCTCCCACTAGCAATCCCCAACTACCTCAGCAGACTCCACGAACTAACTTATGATATTTTTCCGTCTTGTATATTTTATTTATTCTCTAAAAACTTTTTGTCTTATTCGATTTTTATACAGTCGTAAGTATACAATTTTTTGTATTGTAGATTGAATATTAATCAATGATTTTTCAACTCCACCTTGCGGTAATCATTCAGGAGATTTTTTTTCAGTGATTTTTCTATTCGCATAAGCAACTAAAAAACTCATGATAGAAGAATTTTTAATATTTGTCAATAATTATAATTTTTTTTCCATCATGAACCAAGGCGAATAGGCCTATTTCACTTTTGACTTATAATTTTTCAAATAAAACAATTAAGGTAAACGTACCAGTACTTGGCCACCTTAGTAGACCTAATTCTAAATTACTCCGTAAATATTGAAAAAAATTGAAATTTTAAATTTAAATAGGTATTACTTGATAGTTATAACACTATTAAAGCAATACCGAGAAGAAATAATTTTTTACAAACACAGAAAAAAAGTTTTTAATTATAATTTGAGTTGGTCGATTGTCCCAATTCTTGGCCACTGTAGAAAAAGGTTGTCCCTGTGGCCAGAATTTCGAGTCCTAGTAGTTGGCCGTTTGTATGAATTGTA